>APFE030446603.1:63995-200750 GCA_000404065.3 Pinus taeda
CTTAAAACTCCTTCTTTGCTGGCTCATCCATCTGGGCATATCCATGATTCAGATCTTCAGGGATTCTCTAAATATTGTCAAATGGTTCAATGGAACAAGTAGATGTCAGAATTACATACTATCTCCATTATTAGAAGAAACCTTGCATTTAAAAATCTCATTTTAATAACATTTCTCTATGTCATATATACATGGAACGCAATGACTCTGTAGACCAACTTTCTAAAGCGGGTCTACAACTAAATCTGGGCAGTTGGTGAATAGAGGACACAAAGATGGATGTGATCCATGTGTCGGATCGTTCACCCTATGCTCAAATGCAATCTCTTTAAGTCCACAACTTGGGCTCAGGCACTCTCCTTCTTTTCTGTTTTTTTCTTCAGTTCAAACAACAGTCACTTGCACTTTTTAACTCCTTAAGAATTTAAAAACTCTCAAACAATTTCCAGTTGACTCATTCCTGTTTGGGTTGTTTTCTCTTCTGAGGAGACCCAGGAATGATTCAGCCCCATTAGTTTATGTTTATAGCTGAAAACAAAGACTAATGATGCGGTTTTGATGCTCAGGAAACTGATCAACCAAGGCTATTTTCCTCTCTGAGGAGGCCTTGGTTTCAAAATTGATCAGTGAATCAGAATTAGATAATCGAGATGGCAAAAGAGTGCACCCCTCAAACAACATCTCAACAACTCTATGATTAAAAATCATATAGTCATTTGAATGCCTAACAACATATACAATGTAACTTTTTGTCTTTGCAAAGAAAAGTTTGATTTTTTTCTCTGAAAAAATAATTTAAACATTTGACAAAAAAAATATACATTTTGCATATAGATATAATTAAAAAAAAAAAACATTTATGGACTTTTTTTTGCTAAAAATGATATGCCATTTTTTTTTGGTTGTATGGAAAAAACGCACCAAAGCAAGTTGAAAAAATAATAATTTTAATGAATTTTGTCTAGAGATCCTAACATTTGATTTTTTTTTTTTACACAATGAATCACATAGAATTTTAAGTAAAATAGAAAAATAAAAAAAAATGTTAAAAGAATAAATAGAAAACAATTTTAAAAAACAAATCAAATTAACAAATTAAAACTAATTTGTTTAAAAAAAAAAAAATAAAAAAAAATTTAAAACAAATACTTTGAAAAAAAACTTATCCAGAAATAGGGGCCATGGGGCCAAGCCAACTGGGTGTGCGGTATTGATCGATCTGGGAACTGGACCAGCCACCTCCGCCAAGCTGTTCTTGTTGCCATGGCGCGCGACCCTTGACTAATAGCATGGTAAACACTAATTAAATTTAAATTTAAATTAATTCAATTTTTAAGTTCTTTGTTTTTATGTTGTGTTTTGTTTTAGTATAATATTATTTATAATATATTATGATATTTTTTAATATTTTTATAGTTTTTTTTAAAATTACTTAATACAATTATTATTTTATTTTCATTATTTTTAATTGGAATATTATATATATATATAACTAGGGATGGATTAGGGTTGTTTTAATATTTATTAGTTTTTTTTAAAAATTTATATTTAATACAATTTATTTTTATTATTATTTTATTATATATATATTATATATATATTATATATATATTAATTTTGTTTTGTTTTTGTTTTAATTTTATGGGTTTTCGTTTTATTTTATTACATTTTCTTACTATTGATTTTTTTTTGTCATTTTTAATTTATTTTGTTCATTGTTAATTTAATTTAATTTTACTTTTAATTATTATTATTTGTTGGTTATGATTTAATTTTAATTTTTGTTTTGTTTATTTTATTTTTTGTTGGAAGGGTTGTGTCGATTAGCTACCCGGCCTTAATGTGTCAATTTGATAGTTGATTTTTTAGTTTTCGTTACAATGAATCAAGTTTATCTCTATTATGTGTTAATTTGATGGTTGATTCTAAGTTTTCATTACAATGGGTCAAGCATGCCCCCACTATGTGCCAATTTGATGGTTGATTATTAAGTTTTTGTTGCAATGTGTCAAGTTGTCCTAGGTTAATATTTTAAAAGAACTATATTCTTAGCATTTGGTATAATGACTTTTTGATTTAGGTATTTATTTTTAAGGTTTAATTTAGTCATGACATTTGATCTCAAAATATGTTGAAAATCTTAGGTTTGTTATAGTCATGATATTTGTTTTTAATTCCATGGTTGAAAAATGCTAAAATTTCAAGGTTTTTTTTTGTAGTCTTGATATTTTATTTTGAACACCATAGTTGAAAAATGTCAAAATTTTAACATTTTTCAGAGTCATGATATTGATGTTTAATACCATTGTTGAAAATTGTTGGAATTTTTAAGTTTTTTTGAGTCACGATATTTGATAATTAATGTATTATTAAAACTATTGATATTTAATGATTTTTGGAGTCATGATATTTTATTTTTAATGCCATTGCTAAAAAATGTTGGAATAGCAAAAAAAAACATTGATGCTAACATCAACACTTTTTGATTTCAGGGTGTTTTTCAAAAGTGTGTTTTTCATGTTTATTGCACAAAGATTTTAGTTTTTAATGCCGTTGTTAAAAAGAAGAAATTTTAAGTCCCCCCCAAAAAAATGTTGCATCAAGTTGGATCAACACATTTCATTTTAGGGTGTTTTGTCATGTTTTTTGCACCAAAAAATTTTGGTATTTATTGCCATATTTAAAAAATATTGAAATTTTACCCAAAAAAAAAAACACCGTTACAACATACACACTTTTAGTTTTTGGGTTGTTTTTTTCATGTTTTTTTGGAGGGCTTTTGGCTAGAGTTCCTGTTTTGAGGTTATAGTTCTCATTAAGTTGGTAATTTTGTTTTTATTCAAATAATTGAAACAAATGATCAAAATTCCTATTTCCATTCTTACAGTTTGAGATTGCGTTTACTTGACTTGACATTGAATTATTTTCACGCTTTATTGACCACTCAAGTTTTAAAGTGGGCTCTCAATTTTCCCGTTGTCACGGATGTCCTCATCATTTTATCTTCGTACCTTTGTTATCTCCTTCACACCTACCTAATGAACCTTTCCTACTATGGCACCATGATGATCACCATCCATTATGAATGTGTCAGACTCATCTCTTTAAATTTGCTAACATAGAAAGATATGAGAATATTAATAGAGTTTGAGACAAGAAAGTGATATCAATGAGAGCCAATTTTCCCCATGAACTATCTATAGAATTCACCATTAAAACACAATGCTTTCATCGAGAGACTAAAAATATTGTAACCTTTCCCAATCTTGCCACCCTAGAGATGGGAATGGTTTCATACCAATACACCCATGCTTTCAAACCTTGATTTCCTTAAAATGGCACATAGAGGTGAGAATGGTTTCATACCAATACACCCATGCTTTCAAACCTTTAGTTCCTTAAAATGGCACCTAGGTTGTTGACATTAGGGAAATTATCAACTTGCCCTTTCAAGAAGCTTTTTGGTGTGAGACATGAGTGGGGAGATGAAACCTACATTTCCAAAAAAAAAGTAAATGTAAACTCATAATATTAAGATAAGGATACATCTGTTCAATTCCTTTTTCCTAAGTAATAAATAGCCCTTGGGACTTGGCTCCAACATTTTCCATGACATTTATTGAGGAGTTAAGAATGCTCTTTTCTAGTTAATGCACAACTTCTTGAAATTGTTGAAACATTGGAGCTGTTAATTGGTTAATGCAATCCATGCTTAGGGAGGAAGGTGCTCTTCTAGGTATTATGGTTCCTACAATTGTCATCAAACAACCTAATATGACTACAATGGTAGTGGTTCCCTTTCTCAACAAATTTACACCCCACTGAGCTTCTAGTGCTTCTACTTTGTTATTTGTAGTAGATCCAAGACCCCAAGCAAAGGTTAGACCTTCATGCTTTTATTTTGATAATTCACAGTAGATTCAAGACTACAAGTAAAGGCCAGCCCTTGATGTTTTTTAGGACAAAAAATGCACCCCCTGCAACACGTGAGCTCTACAAGGAAAATTTACCTTATAAAGGCACCACAAGGGTTTTTTATTGTAGAGGAAATTAGTGAAGAAAGCATTTAGTACAAATATGAATTAATAGTACCAGATTAATTAATAGATTTGACGTTGATCAAGAACAAAATATTGATAAACATGTTTCATTAAATGACTCATTTGATTCTCGAAAAAATTGTACAACTCAAAAATTCTCTGAGTTTTGCAATGTCTACTTGCCAAGTTGGTAAAATAATAGAACTAATATACCCCCCTTTGGGGTTCAAGCATATCAAGAATATGTGAGGCCTTGTGCATGTTGATGTGTGCTAGCTATTAGGGCTAGGTGTAAATGACTTTGGCATAATAAATATTTCTCAGTGGTAGTTGCTTAGTTGAAGGTAACCAAATTGAAAGACAATAATGGTTTCCTTATAATGGTAAATTTGGGTGTCTTAGCCTCATCATGATAAGATGCACTAAATTAAAAAAAAAAAAATTCATTGAGATTGACTTTTCAGCTTAAAAATTATTTCATTGGAAGCTAGTAATTATACTAGTTCTATTTTGTGATAGTGAAATTAGGTTGTCAATCTAGAAAAGAAGTATTAAGGAAAGGGAAAAAAAATAAAAAACATAATAATGATTATTTTTGAAATTGACCTAATTCGAGAGAAAGGTTGGAGTAAAGATAAAACTAAAAAAAATAGTAACTAAATATTTTTAATATAGAACAAATTAATGATGAATGTTCTCAACAAATAGAAAAAAAACAAGGTTGAAACCAATGTGCCATTGACAACTTGTATCCTCAAAAGAATTGAATGGTTATGACATAAGACATTTTTTTTTAGAAGAAAAAGCTGAATAGTTATATTAAGGCAATATAAGAGCGAGATTGCTTACAAAATAAACACCTCTGTTGTGCAGATCACAAGATGCTCAGAGGGAGCAAAGAGAGACAAAAAAAGTGAAGGATAGATCATATGTAGATTCATAGAGATACATCATATGAAAATGGTCCTGGGAAACAGAAATATGAAACAAAATGCCACAAAAAGGAGCTATGCCCTGTTACTGGAGATGTAGTCGAAATATGAGCAGTTGCACGGCATAATGGATTTGAGAGGGACATTGGAGCCGTTGAAGATCCTGTGGTTACGCCACCTCCATACAAACCAGACTGTGATAATGAGAAGAGGGCGGCATTTTTCACATTGTGAAGTCCACCAATGGAAGGCTGCATGCACATAATCGAAGACAACGTGAGGAAAATTGTATAAAAAAGCAAGTTCGTACCAGATATCCTCTGTGGAGCTGCAATGAAAGAAAATATGAAAATTTGACTCCTCGTCTGTCTCGCAGATAGAGCATCTGCTGGGTCCATGCCATGATCTCTTTCTCAAATTGTCCCATGTTAGGTTCTTATTGTTGAATATTAACCATGTGAAGAAGATCATCCTTGGCAGGCATCCAGTCTTCCAAAGTGTCGTGGGGAAAATAGGAGCGGAAACCGGGACCTGTGAAGCGATGAGCTTTGAATATATATCTTTGACAGAGATAGGAGCAGAAGCGTTGGATGAGAACCAATATAGATGGTCAGAAGGACCCCTACGCATGATCCTACAAGCCTGCAATGACGAGGTGACCTGTGCCCATTCTGAAGAGAGAGGAGCCGGTAGACCGATTTGTTCAGCAGATTTCCATATGGGGGAGAGACCCGTCCAATCCAGAATGATTTCATCCCATGTGAAGATTCCTAGGCGATGCAAGGCGGAAATAACATCATCAGGTAGAAAGAAACATTGTTTGCTGGAAATTGGGTCTATACCAATGAGCACACGATTGCCAGAGTGCAAACGCCATCTGAGTTTGGACAGGAAGTGTTTCTCGACAGACTTAAGGCTGAGCCAGATGGCTGAGCCTCTGCGAATACCAATAGTGCCTCTTCGGTACCAGTATTCCAATCCCTTTCCCTTCAGATATTTTTGTTGTATGGTAATGCTCCATGGCCCGGTGCTAAAAATTCCCCTGCAGAAAGTTTTGCAAATAAGAGACCTGCCAAAAATTCTTAGATCTTTCAAACCCCATCCGCCCAAATTTTTTGGTAATGTGATCCTGTGCATCTTAGTCAAATGAAACTTTGTTTGATTTTTGCTACCACCCCAAATAAAGTTTGCCGTGATTGAGGTCAACTTGTTGATGATACTGATTGGGAGATGAAAGAGGTGTGCCCAGTACACCGCCATCTGAAGCAGAACAACTTGGGAGAGTGTGACCCTGCCCGCCAGAGAAAGATATCTATATTCCCAAGTGGAGATTCGCTTGTAAAATCTATCAGTCAGCCATAACCAGTCATGCTTGGAGTAACCAATAGGTTTTAGGTGGAAACCAAGATATTTGAGGCCCTGGGAAATAGAGGCCGATTCAATGCCGAAGAGTTGAGAGATCCAAGCCACCATATCCAGATCCACGTCATTGTGATATAACATGGATATTGTTTTGTTGATGAAGAGCCCGGTAGCACAGTGAAAACGATCCAGAATATCTTTGAAATAAACCCATGAAGACCTACAGAGCATAGCAAACAAGAGTACATCGTCTACAAAGAGATTGTGAGAGATGTATACCTGTCTGCAAATCTTAATCGCCTCAATTTTTTTCTCAGCCACCGCTTTATTGATGTGCAGACTAAGAGTCTTCATGACGAGGATGAACAAAAGAGGTGACAAAGGACATACCTGGCGCAATCCTCTTTGAGCTTGAAAGAAATGAGATGGGAATCCGTTAACGATAACAACATAATTGACGTTCATAAAGCATGCTAGAATCCATCGAATGTTATGTGGCTGGAGACCAATCTTAGCAAGAAAGCATTCCACAAATCCCCAATCAATGCAATCAAAAGACTTATGAAGATCAATCTTCATGATGGCTGCAGCCTGGTGTTGAGCATAGAGAGAAGATAGGCATTCCTGAGTGTTAGCCACGACGTCAAGGATGTTCCTGCCATGGAGAAAAGCATATTGATCTTTTGATAAGGAGGAGGCCAAAACTCCCTTGATCCATTCAACAATAATCTTAGTGATGATTTTAAAAGTGATGTTGCACAGGGAGATCAGACGGAAGTCCTTAAAAGATTCAGGATTTGAATTCTTAGGGATGAGAGCAATCAGTGTCGAGGAGGTGTGAGGATGAATGGTGCCTGTAGTTCGTGAAGCTTCCACCATGGAAAGGATATCCAGCTTGAAGAGATCGAAGAAGTGAATGAGAAATTCTATGGTCCAGCCATCCGGCCCTGGACACTTGTCCTTCTGAAAGGATTTCATAGTACGAAGGAGCTCCTCTTTCGAGACTGATTTGAATAACTCCTCGTTTGCATGTTCATCAAACATTAGGGGGGCCGGATCAATAGCCCATAAGAGATCCTGAAAAGCAACGTTGGGTCTCCTCGTGAATTGTTGCTTGAAGAAAGAAACTGCTTCCTGAGAGATGTCTTGCTGGGAAACGAAGATGTCACCCTTGTCATTCTTGATCTTCCATATGGCATTTTTGTTCCTTCTCGAATTGGCGAACTTGTGAAAAAATTTCGTGTTTTTGTCCCCCTCCCGCAGCCATGTAGCCCTGCTTTTAAGCCGCCAGGTGGCTTCCTGTTTCTTTAGAATATCGAACCTTTTCCCCTCAAGTGCGCGGATGCGAAATTTCATGTCAAAGGTGAGGGGAGAAGAAATGGTTGCCCACAGAATGGAATCAATCTCCTGATGGATGTGGAGGAGATCCGTCTTGTCTTTTTTCGTTTTCCCCACTTCCCAAGCTTTAACAATCTTTTTCAATGCATGTAATTTTTCACGAAAAGTGCAGGGGGGACAGATGTGGAGATGTAGCAGATACCTCTTTCCATGAGTTGATAATGAGCTCGTTAAAAGCGGAGTCCAGTGGATGTGTGCAATTAAATTTGAACGGATAGCCCATTTTGACACCCCTGTCCAGCCATGAGAGCACGATGGGGCAATGATTGGAGACCAGGATATTCTCCACCGAGAGATAAGGCATGCCCAACATATCAATAATACTGATGTGGACCAAAAACCTATCGATTCTCTTAGCTATGTATGCTTAATCAGCCCTGCCATTTGTCCACGTCGGCTTCATCTCTCCAGGAGCAACATCTATCATGTTATGGTTTAGAAGATCAAGCTTGATGGAATCTGCAAGAGAGTCGGAATGCCTACAATGAACCCAGCATTTGTCAGAATTTAGAGTGAGATTAAAATCGCTGGCAATAATCAAGTGTTCAATATCAAAGATTGCAGAGGAAAAAAAATTCGACCAGAAAGGGGTCCTATTTTTATAGGGCGCATATATATTTAGAATATTTAATGGGATGCAAATGCCTCTGACTGTGGCTGAATTGAAGATGTCAGCAAAGCATTTGTAAGCTTTTGCTTTGACACGGGAGGGGTCCCAAAGAGTAGCTTGACTGCTAGAGAGCCCATCTGCGTCTGTGGCTACCATGTACCAGGATGGTAGCAGTTTCCTGAAATAAGAGAGTGTAGCGTCTCAATTGCGCATAGTTTCTTGGATGAGGATGATACTCGGACTGGAGGAGCGGAAAAAATCCCTGAGCGTTAGAAATTTGGGGTCAATGCCAAGGCCCCAAATATTCAGAGAGACAATAAAATTCATTTTGAGGGTTCACCAGCCACATTTGCTCTAAGAGGCTGTGAATCCGGTAAACCATAAATGGGAACATCGATGAGAGAGAGGTTCCTGACGCCGCACTCTGTAATAGTGGTTCTGCCCCTGAAATGCCTGCTGCCACCACGAGACTTCTTCCTGACAGTGATATTCTTAGCCGAATCCGGGCTAATGTAAGGCAGACTAGGCACTGGAGGTTTGTGAATGGTGAGAGGTTCGAGTTCGAGGTATTTACGAGAGAGAAAGATGTATAGGTCACTATCAAATTGATTAAAGGGAGAAGACGTTGGGGAGTTGACAAGGGTGATGGATGTACAAGGACCCTTTCCCTTAATTTGTGAAAGAAGTGCCTTGTCAGGAGAGGGGGGGAGGAAGAGATAGGGATGGGAGATGTATCGAAAGTAAAGTCCTTGATAGATAACGGAATAGGGGATGGGATAGCAGCGGGGTCCACGAGTTCCAGGATAGGGGGCAGGGGGGAGCAGGGGGATCAGGTTGTAAAGGAGCGGGACGGGTGGAGGGTTCACCAGATGAGGGGAAAAGAGGAGGGTCAAGAGAAGCCGCCCGAGTGGGAAAGGGGTCAGGATGTCGGAGGTTCGAAGGCTCAGAGGAGGTGGAATTGCCAGCTCGGTGTCGAGAGGAACAGGAATGGGTGAGCTTGAGGCGGGGGCAGCATTTTATCAAGTGACCGGTCTTATGGCAGGCAACACAACGGAATGGGATGCCCCAATAATCCAAGCGCTGTTTTATATGTAGATTCCGCCAGTCAATTTCAAGTAATTCTGGATAACCTCCCCTGTAGGATTTCTCGATGAGAATCTAAGAGATTCTCTTATCCTTCTCGCCAATGCACCAGGGGTCCACGTAGACAAAACGACCAATCGCATTCCCGATCTCTTCAAGAGTCTCCTTCGACCAGAATTCGAGGGGAAGATTAGGCAATTTAACCCAAATGAGGTTGTTGGACGGAGTGTTTCACAAAGGATCAAACCCAAGATACCATTGGTATAGAGAGAGAAAGCTTCGTTTATAAACCCAAGGGCCCCTTAAAAAAGCTTCAGCATCCCCAGCAGCAAGAAAATGAAAGCAATACCAACCTTTCATAAGATTAGAGATCACAGGGATGTACCCAATGATAGGCTTCCAGTGGGATGCAAGCCAGAAACGCATATCAGCATCGTTCATAATGGGGAAGTGCCATCGCCCAATGAGAGGAAGGTGGTGAAGGCTATCAATACGTTCGGAGAGATGAACATAGTCAAGCTTAAGAGCCATAGGTGGGGCAGATGTCCGAACGGGCTTGTGTGATTTGTTGTAAAGTGATTGCTGTGGGAAAAAGTGCTCCCCGTCGACCCTATGGTTAGGGGGATTTGGATCGGGATGCTGACAGGACGGCTTGATAGCCACATCATCCAAAACACCCTGCCAGTCACCACCAGCAGTGGCGGACTTCCATGCCTGTTCAGCCTCCAATGTGGCATTAATAAGAGCCTCGGTGGAAGCCGAGTCAGAACCGCCCTCCATGCACGCTAATCGCAGTCGAAAATCCCGCCTAGGGATTAGCAAGATATGGAGCAGAAGAACAAAGCAGATGGGAGCAGAAACATAAATGACGGTGACGAAGGACAAGGGAAGAAGGACTGTGCATATAGTGCCTGGAGAAGGTATCCCGAAAGTGGTAGAGACCTGTTCTGACACAGCAGAGAAAAGGAAGGGTCGAGAAAGAAAAGGACAGCCGGAGAAGATTATCCCATATGGATCAAGGACAAGGAGAAACAAAAAACAACTGCCAAAGATAGAAAATAGTGTAGCGTGGTGTCAGCAGGCCGCCAATCGTCCAAAATGGATGAAAAACAAAGGAAGATAGTTAATGCATAGACAAAGATGATCAGAGAGGACTAAAGGCACAATCCCGAAAAAAGAGATTTGAAAAAAGTCCCCGATACCGGATTTGAGAAAACCGTAGCAACAAATCCGGTACCAGGAGCAGGGAATGGAATACTGTAATGGCGGACTAGTGAGCAGGGGATTCGCAGCAAGCGAAACAACAACAGTATAACTCAAATATGCACCACCATTTTCCAATCTTGAACCTGACGTCTTTGCATGGTTTATAAATGACAAAATGCGCTTTAATCAACTGTAAAATGTCCATATTCATATAATAGAGCTTCCGTAGAAGTAGATACCCAATTAGGGAGCAAATTGATACAATCTATAAACCATCGCACAGGCAAACCAAAAATAGTAGCCTACGATTCTGTGACTAGGAAAAGAAGAGAAACACATGATTGTGCGATTATCGATGCATGTCATTAGAATATAATATATATATATATATCTATATCTATATATATATATATATTATATTTATATTTATATTTATATACTCTTTCAAATTATCATGCACAATTATTTTCACATTTGCTAAATTTAAGCCAATATACCTTAAGTATGGAAGTGTGCACCTACACCATGTATTTTCTAGTATAAATATTCACTTATATTGCAAATGTATTGATGACTTATTTATATTGCAAATGTATTCCCATTTTACATTTACATGATTATTCTTGACTTACACATAGATAGATCTATGTCGAACAATTGATTAATATATTAATGTATATAACCAATGGATGAGTGAGACTAGAAACATTTGATCCGTTGGATACATGCAGGAATACGGCTAACTTTACCTTAAACAAGTGGAGACTTTGTTCTTCTAAGAGCATCCTTAAGTTTGCAACATTGTTATGTACATAAATAGTAAATAAGTATAAAATTTTTAATTTAGTGACACAATGTCTTTCGTATAAAAATAGTAAATAAGTATACAAATTTAATTTAGTTATACAAGGTGTAAATGAAGTGGAAAGTTGAATAAATAAGAAAGATGAATAATAAATAAGAAAGCTTTTTGACAAAACTCTTTATTAAAATATATCAAATTTATAGGATAAGATATTTATTCAAATGAATATTTTTATGCAAATATATATGTGTGAGAGAGCGCAATAATACTAAGTTGACATAATTTTAAATTATTGCAAGGATAATGGAGGGTTATGGTTAGGTGTTTAATATGCCTCTCCATTTCATGCCAATATTTCCATCAACGGTGATTCACATCGAATTCTTTTGTATGGAGATTTCTTCTTCCCAAATTGCATCTTTCATTAGGTTTGCAACATTTTTATATAAAAAATAGTCAAATAGACAATAAAAAAAATCCAATTTAGGTGAAAATGTGTATAATTAAGAAATCTCTGTGAGGGAGAACCCCTTATTACAATATATCAAATGTAAATGAAGCTCCTTGATGTATATATATGTGAAAGCAATAATATGAAGTTGACATAACTTTAGTTAATGTAAGTATAATGAGGGCTACAATTAGATGCTTAACATGCCCCTACTTTTCATACCATTGTTGCCACCAATGTATTCTTTTGTATGAAGAACTCTTATTTCCTAATTGCATCTTATATTGGAAGGTTCTTTCATTTGTAGAAGTGCTCAAAATTTTCTTGGGTTTATAATTGCTTGATTTGTGTCAATTATAATTTTAGGGTCTAGTATCATTCCCTCATCAAGCTCCAACGAAATCATTTGATTTGGGATTTTTCCATCAATCATCTCTTTTAAAATAGGAACGAGAATGATTGGATGTACATATGAAGATGGATGCAACTCTAATATATAATCCATACTAGTAATCCTCTATAACAACTTATAGGGACCATAATACCTTGAAGTTATTTTTTTGTCCTTTTTATGTTGCTGGAGGGACATCTATTTGTATAGTTGCAACTTCATAGATATTCAATCCCCCACTTCAAAATTCCTTTACTATAATGTTGATGTGCTTGTTATTTCATCCTTTTTTGTGTTTTAGTCAAGTTGTCTTTCAATACTTGGAGAACTTTTTGTTGGTGTTTGATGTGATCCTCCATTGCTTGAACATTAGGTTTCCCTTAAAAGAGTGATGTGATGGATAGAATATGATACCCATAGAATGTCATAAATAACGACATTTTAGTTGAAGTATGGAAGTATTTTACCACCATTTTTCCAAAGGTAAGCATTTGGCCCATTTTAACTATTGCAAACAACAAAGATAGCTTTCCAAACATTTATTCACACTCCTAGTGCGCCCATAAGATTGGAGATGGTAAGAGGAGTTGTGACCAAGTTGAGTGCCCAAACAAGAACATGAGTAGTGTAATGAAAATTGAAACTCTAACACTTATAATATTCTTGGCGTTTCCATTTAGTTTTTGAGGTGTTTCCATAACCACTATCACTGTTGTGCTTGCTTTGAAAGCATGTTAAAGTAAGAAAAAAAGGCCATACTTTGTGACTTTGAGCCACCACCAAAATGATATTCTTCCCATTGTATAGTGCAAATAATACCCAAGGTCGTATTTTCCTCTCAATTGTTATGTTGACTTAAGTTCTTGGCCACAAATTTTTGAACATTGGTTTTAAGAATTTGCCTTCATGAGATATGATATGATCCAATATTTCACTTTTTGAACCCCAAAGGCACTTGGAAGGCTTCAAATATATTTGTTGCTCCTCTAACATTTTTGAGACCATGCTAACATGTTATACATACTCTTCCCAAGGTTTGTTGTAGAGGTGTTGCTTCTTCCTTAAGTTTCTTCAATGTATTGGAAATTGATTTTTCCATCATAGATTTAATTTTTTTAGGGCCCATTTTTCTATCCATATGAGATGCAATATAATATATAAATTTCACATTTTGAATCCTAAAGGCACGCTTGGAAGGATTCATATATAGTTTTCGCTCCTCGAGCAATTTTGAGGCCATGTTAAGATGCTTTTTTTCATTGGAAAAATCCCATACTTTCATCTATATAAATTGAAAGTTTTTTTTTTTTTTGTTTTTGTTTTTGTTTTTTTTTTTGTATATACACACACGTGTGCATTCACTAGGATTATGCATTGATCCTAAAATGACAAATAAACCTAGAAAGAAAATAAATAGTATAGTTCCCGTGGTCCTTTCCGAGTAGGACATACATATGTTGTACACTAGCTAAAAATTAGGTTTGTAATAGTGCAATTTTGCAACATCCATTGTTTTCCAGTGGAAATATAAAGTACTAAAATAAAAAATATGATATATGCTGAGACTTGTCCAAAGCATCAAACAAAATAAAAGAAACCAAAGATATATTTGTACAAAAATTAAACATGTGATTATGGACGGAACTCATCCATAAAAGGCCGGTGAAAATAATGATAGTGCACAACCCTAACCATCTCTATTACCTGCCATAGCCCCAGATCCATGTGCAAGCCTTCCTTAGAAATTCTATCATCAATCCCATTCTGCTCCTTGTAAACATGTTTGCGTATAAAAGCATTAAAAATAAGCTTCAACTTAATGATATCCACCAAAATGTGAGCAAGGGAAATGTTTCAACACAATTGAGTCTCATAACCTCCAATTCACAATCAACAAAGAGTCCCTAAACATTTGAAGTTTTTCACACCCTTTTTCTATGCAAAGGAAATGCAGGATCTACATGTAATTAACTTTACCTAATTGTTGGAACCCCTCCCCAAGCCCATCCTGACATGAAAGGAATGCTGATTCAAGAGATGAAGAACAAAATCCCCACCACCGAGAGATTCATCTTCCTAAGAAGCCCCATAGAAAAAGCCCCAAGAATAATAACATTCAAGTATTCAATCAAAATAGTCCTTCCACTTGCATGAACCTTTAACTCGGGATAATGAGAAAGGATTACTAAGACTTCTACAACAACCTGATCCAGATAGGAAGATTTAACTTGAAAAATATCCTTGTTTCTTGCTACCCAAATACCACTACTGATAATGAGAGGAAGAGCTCTAAATGGTTTAGTATCCATGTTCTCAACCCAAGCTTTCTAAATGTCAACATACATGAGCCCCTCCCAAATGCATACTTAGCTAAGAATAGTACTACAAGTTGACCAATTTTTTTGAGTAAAGGAGCATTAAATAAAGAGATGACCAATGGACTATGCACAAGCTTTACACAAAGCACACCATACTAGTTCAATTTTGTGTCTGCGATACATAACATCCTAAGTGGGAAATTTATGTTTGATGACACACCAAACTAAAAACCGAGACTTTGAGGGGAACTGCAAATTCCAGAGAACCTGCCACGACTTTGAGTGGCATTGCGAATTATAGTGAACCTGCCACTACTAGGCAATATCCTCATTTTGGTCCAGAGAGTTTAAATGTTTATATCTTAACTTTGGTGTATATACACCATTCGACACTGCTGCCCAAACCAATTCATCCTCATTTTCAGGTAATCTTATGTGGGTTCAAAGAAGGGCATACAAGAAAAAGGACCATTCCTCCCAAAAAGCCCTCTGTATATTTAAATTTGTAGCTGACAACCAACCTTGATGCTAGAGGGTAGTCCTAGTAGTACTATTGATGTGAGAAATTATGGAAAAACCCTTATCTCTGAGAAAATCAACAGAGCTTTCAAAAAACATGACTATTACCACACCCCATCCATGGATCTAAGCCTACCCTAACTTTGGAACCATTCCCAATATTCCAAGCTAGACCAACATAGATCACGTTGAAAGTGTTTAAAATGGCCCACCAAACCACTGAATTTTTTTGCCTTGGCTTGACTTAAAGCCACATTTAATCTTCCAAAGAATATGGAGCAATGTATTTTTGGGAAACCACATGTGTCCAAAGGCTATTTGAAGATAAAAGTCTCCACCCGCACTTTGCAGCAAGGGCCTTGGAGAACATGAAAATGGTTTTTAGCCCCCACTTGCCCAACAAATTTGGCATAGCAAAGTGAGACCACTTTACCCAAGGAAAGATGAAATGGTCTTGAGAACCTTCCCATAAGAACTTGAAACATGTCATCCTCGCTTTCTCTAAAACACTCTATAGAATCTAGGCCAAAGACATCTAGTATACCGAGATGGCTTCGAGTATAGATTTAAATAAGACCAACCTTCCTGCTCCAGAAATCCATCTAAAAATCCAACATTTAATTATTTTATCTAATTTTGCAATCAACCACAACCAATCTTCTTTCTTATAATAGCTTATTTTTAGATGAAATCCCTAATATTTTATCCCAAATCAAGATCAAATACCTCAATAGAAAACACATATATGATATATTGAACCTCATGCTCTTCAAGGTTGTGAATGGATATGGAATAATTCCTTTCATTTATGACCATACTTGTAACCTTCTCGAACAAAATTAGAATTCCATAAACTTTTTTTATATCTTGAGCTTCCCAATTGCAAAAAATAAGGATATCATCTACAAAAAGTAGATTTGTTATTGCTAGAGCATGAGCAATAACCAAACTTTTAAATTATCCCCTCCTCTTTGATTCCTCCAACATATGGATAATATCTTTGACAACAAGAAGAAAAAGAGAGGAGACAAAGGACGACCTTGTCTTAAAACCTCTATGGACATTTTAAAACAGGGAGGCATATTTGTTGATTAAAACAACAAAGGAAACAAACATTAGACAACTCATAATCCAGTTAATGAATGAAACCTTGAAACCCACATGAGTAAGTAGAAGTCTAATAAAAATCAATTAACACGGTCATATGCTTTTGAGAGATCAATCTTAAAACAACTCCTTTAGCCTTCAAAATTTTCAAGCTATGTAAACCTTCTTGGGTAACCCTAATGGCTTCGTGAACCTGCCTCCCTTCTAAAAAATTGAATTGTTCCAACGAAATGGACTTTGAAAGAATATGCTTTAACCTTATAGCTATAACCTTAGAAATTACCTCATAAACATAGTTACAAAGCAAGATGGGCATAAAATTCTCAAAAGATTTAGGGTTGTCAACCATAGGGATTAGGGATATAAATGTAGAATTGAAGGATGGAAAAGCCCTACCATCTTGATGATATTCATTTACAACTCATAGCAAATATTTACCCATGGTATCATAGAAATCTAAGAAAAAAATAAATAGCCTAGCCATCGAGGTTGGGGCTCTTATCTTTTTGAAAATTTGAAAGAACGATTTTTAGTTCTTCTTCAGATACCTTTTCCATTAGATCCCTATTGTCGTCTTCCTTCACAAAGCTAGGGAAAAGCTAAGCCACACGAATTTATTTTTTTGTTTGAATGTTTTATCCTTCCCATGATTAGCTTCACGTGCTATACATTGCGTTGGGCGTAGCAGGGGGGCGATAGCCCTCCTTGTCGGGGGCTTTGCAGGGGGGAAATAACCCCCCATGGACGGGGTTTGGGGCAGCGCCCTTGATTTTTTTTAATGCGGACCCAAGGATGGGGGGAAGACCCAAAGATGGTGGTAGAACCTACCCATGTTTTTGTGCATGGGTTTTGCACATGGTTTTGGGCATGATGGTTTTTTTCCCATGGTATTTTGTAGATTCGGTCAAGGGAACTATGTTTATGTTCTAATCTAGGGTTAATGGATTGGGGTTTATGAATGCTTTGACATGTATATATATGTATTGTAACATTGAAAGGAATATAATGAAAATTCAATTTGGTAGTCCCAATTTTTGGATCTAGGGGAAAATCTTTATGTATATTTGTTTTTTGGCCATTATTTATTTTTCTGTTTGAAGAATTCGTTTGCAATTAATTTCTGTACAAGGTTAAAGCCTACAACTTTTGAAATACTAGTCCCCTCAGGTTCCTTGAAATTTGCCATACCCATTGAAGTGAGACCCTCAAAAGATGATATCTCTCGACCATTGGGCCCCAACATAAGCCAAATAATTTTTGTCATTTTCTGACCCTTAGCATATGCATAAAAAAAATTTGTATTTTCATCACCACAATCAAGCCAAATAGGCCCGCTTTTAAGTTGCTAATCAAAATCCCTATTTTCCAAGATCTCCTTTCTTCTAGTTTCAAGATTGCTCAATAACTCCCTCGAATCCTAAGTGCAAAAGCCCCCAGTGCTAGCATCAGAAAAAGATTCAATTTTCTATTCGATTTCCACCAAGTCTTCCTCGTTCTCACTACAGTGAGCCTTCACCCACTCGTTCAAAAATAGTTTAATGTGCTTCAAGTTGTTCACAAATTGGGAGGCAAAAAACAATCCAAACCCATCCTTGAAAGGACACCAATTGGCCTTGACCAACACAATCTTTGAGTTCACCTTAAATGGGATAGTTGGCTTGTGATTATGCCCCTTAATTTCTAATAGGATGGGAGAGTGATTAGAATCACCTCTATATCCCACCCATTGACGGAGAAGAGGAAAACTAAGCACCATGGCCTCAGCCACAATAAACCTGTCCAAACTTTTAGCAACATGACCCTCCTCCACACGAAGATTTCGCCAAGTGGGTTTAATACAAGCAAAAAAAATTAATCAGGTGCTTAGAGGCAATATGGTGGGTGAAAAAATATGTGAGAGAATAAGGTATAGCACGACCACCCAAGGATTCAACAACACCCAAAGAAAAATTTAAATCACCACCAATAATCAGGTTTCAACATTTAGAAGAGACTTTCCAACGAAACCATTCCAAAAAGAAACCTAATCCTCATTTGGAACATATAGATTAATGAAAGTAAACGTATTTTCCAATTCCACTAAGAAACCAACAATGCCAAGGCTAGAAGAAGTACTTTAAGAGTTTTTTTTTAACTAAAATTTATGCATATCCCACCTTAGAACCATACCCATCGATTGACCTTGAACATCAAAAGCGATGAATTTCCAAGAATCGAGAATAGATTCTAAAAAAATGGAGATGTAATCTCAATATTTTCTTAAAGAAAAATCACATTAGGAAGCTCCACCTGAAACAATCTCCTAAGGGAAATATTTTTGGGATTACTCTGCCAACCCCTACAATTGAAAGAAATAAATTTCATGTTGTCACCCCATGGAGGGATGCTCAAAGGACACCATTTGTAGAATATTGTCTTCCATACCCTTGTGGGCCTTTACTTTATCATGAAAATTATGATACTTCCTCCCCCTACCCTTCATAGGAAGCTCGAAAGCAGAGACCTGACCAACCCACCCTAAAGGCCATCGAAAACAGAGAGGAAAAGCCTTGACCTTAGGTTGTATAAGATATCATTTCCATCCAAATCACCAGAAGCCCCTAATAAAGAAAAATCCCTCGAAAAAGAGTATCCGAAACTCCTAGGGGGGATAAGGTAAGAGGCATTTACAAGGATACTAGAGTGAACAACTTCTGAGAAACCATTGAATATGAACCAAAATAAATGAAATCCAAATATTTTCCTAGATCATAAAAGGAAAAAACAAGATAAGAGACAAGAGGAAGGGGAACAAAAGTACCAGAGGTTGAGGCACCCATCACTGATTGGAAGTCCGTGGCCAAAGGAGTTGAGGATGACTGTTTCAACAGAGATACCACTGGAGATATCAACATGGAACTAGGCACAACAAAATCAAATGAAACTTGGAATTTAGACCCTATACCTTATTCTAATTAATAAACCACATCTTCGCCTTGGGTCACTCCTTTAGTCTCTTATTTTTTGAAAGCGTGTTCAAAATCTGTAATTTTTTTGAAGGGAAGACTGTAATTTTGTACCAGGTGACCATATTTATGGAACCTCTTATACTAGAATGGAAGGCCTTCATAATATAATAATTTTAATATGATGTATCCCTTTCCATTTTTTATGGTTTCGTGGAGCTTCTTTCGAACATCCAAATTGACTAACACCTTCGCCACCAACATATCTTTTATCTCAATTAAAGGAGTAGTCCACCTCCAGAAAATAAGAAACTCTGGGGGTTCCACATGTGGGTCAGAGAATTAGGGAAACGAACCCACACTGGAACCACATCAAGATTTTCCCAGCTTGCATAAAAAAAAGGGGATCAAAACTTGAAAATTACAGGGGTAGAGTTGATGGAACAAACCTCTTTTTCTACTATCTTCATTCTTCATGTGACTTGAATACTAATTGTATACAACCATTTTATAACAAGAGGATTTGTGGAATCTCATAAACCCTTGAGGGCAGCTTCTGGTTCCGCCATTTGACTAGAGTCTCCAAACATAATTTTCGGCCCATAGTGCGATCCAACAATAATTTCTTAGCTATATCCACATCTTGCGACATCTCTACATCATCCCCTAAACAAATATTATGTGGAGCCAGGTATTTTTCACTTCTTAATACCTTGGCCTTACTACATTTTGGATGGTTCCCATTTCCTCCCAAGACCCGAGAACTAGGGTTTTTCAATTCCACCCTAGGAGACGTTGGGTAGGACCCATCATTCAGAGGAACAAAACCTGTAGGAAGCACTGAAAAATGGGGAAGAATGATGTAACCACCCCTCCCACATTTACCCAGTTTCATTAGATTGGCACGGTAAACATGATACATAGAGTTAGTGTGACAAGACTCAAAATCCTAGGTCTCATTAAGGAAGTGGGGTCAACTAATGACGACAAGTTTACCTTTAAAAACATCCTACAGGGGCTACAAGACACTAATGGGCTGATAAACCATCCTAGGTGGCAAAACCCTGAGCTGGAACCCTCCTTCTCTGCCCTAGACCCTCAACCACACTCACATCAAGGCCTCCATGTGGTTGGAAGCCTCCAACCATATGCACAAGACTATATCCATGCAGCTGCAACCCAAACTTTCTAGTTAGGAGCATGTTGTCCCAAATTATGAGCCTAATTTCTAGTTTAGCCTCTAAACTACTACCTAGAACTTCCTGTAACTTCTCATATACATAAATGCCATGACAACAAAGATAAACACTCAAACTTGAGTCAGAGTCTTGACCTAACCAGGCCTAACCATGACAATCATTTCTTCAAACATATTGAGAACATGTAATCTATAGGTCATGAATGCATATCAAAACATAGGGGTCTGATACTTATATGAGAATCATCTAGAAGGCCTAATGCTCTCTCATAATAGATATAATAAAACTTATAAGCTAATGCGCTCATTAACCACTCATCAACAAATCAATCATATCAAGAGCCATAACTATAAGATATTATGAAACCATGCTTATAACTAGAAATATACCAAAATAATAGCCATGATAGAAAAACTATCAAAGCCACATAATAACAATTAAAAATACTTATGAAATACAAGAGGAAAAGGGCTCTTATTAACATATGCAAAATCCGACCAAGTCAGAGACTTCGACGTAGCACCCGACCATAGATTGAGCTAAAACAAATATTTCTTTTAGAAAATCACCCCCATGCCATATTCAAAGAGTGAAGGTGGGATTGAAGACCAAAAAAACCAGGGCTTCCCAAATATTAAACCACGTCCACCCTCAGGATTTACCACAAACCCACCAAAGGGATCACTAGGACTGAAAAAAGAACATAAACAATTAGGATTTATCGTAATCCCTCCAAAAACCGTTCAAGGGATCACTAAGCCCAAAAAAACCTTGGATGCCTCAAAATTTCGTCATCAATACCTTTAGGAATTTTCTTGTCTTCACCCTTAGGATTTACTACAATCTCGCCAAAACTGGTCAAGGGATTCCTAGGCCCTTGGGAATTTTCCCGAGACCACTTCACCCGGTTCCAAAACCATCTGGCAATCCAAATCTCAATGAAATGAAATAACCCCATCACACCGTGGCTAACCGGAAATGGAAAGGCAAGGATGAAACCATTTTCAAACCTGGAAAAACTTGTGCTAATGACAACAAGAGAACCAAATACACGCATGTATGGTGCATTCAAAAACTAGCTAGGAAATCACAGATGCAATCTGTTACCTACAAGTATTCTCATTGAAGCTACTTGATCCAACTTTTCCTTGCTTGTCCCTTTCTTTCCTTTGCTTCCTTTTCCTTCCTTTCCTTTCCTTTCTTTAATGCTAGAGTGCTCCCAGAATGCTCTAACTGTGCAAGAGTATGAGAGAATAGAGAGAGCTTAAAAAATGAACTAACAAAAATCTAAATCAACCAAAAGCTGCGAATTGATCCTCATAAGACTTTTTATTATTGATGCCTTTATTTTCTTCAATTTCCACTATTTTTCCTTAAATTTCCTCCTGATGCAAATTTGTGACCTTTCGTCTCCCTTTTCTCATATTTTCTTTTATTTTCATAAATAAAATAACCAATTAATGCCTCTTTGCCTTTCCAAAACCTTTGCCAATTCCTTTTCTAATTTCCTTATCCATAATAAATCAAAATGAACACCCACTAGGATGTTTTCCCAACATTTATCTTGGAATACGTGTCCCATGACCTTGGTCTTATTTTTACCTTTATTAACTTTATTACATGAAATTTAACCCGACGCTATTATAGACCCCCCCAGGGGAACAACATCCTTAGTGTTCTATGACACCTATGACTAGCAAACTGCAGAAAACCAAAACATACTTCCCATGGAGATTTATAAATTAGCTCGATGTAGTATTTATAATGAACATATTTATGAAAAGAAAAGCCAACATGACCAACATAACAACATTACAAACATACCTCTTATTGGAGCTTTATAACACAACTTATTGTGGTATTTACAATAACAACCATACATAGATATGCACATGTACCAAAAATCCTTTGCCTCAACAGGAAAACGATGAAGGATACATAGCCTACATCTGATCAACGATATCTCATGTAGCTTCATCGGGGAAAAAGTACTTCCACTGCACTTTAACTTTCTCGATTACTTAGTTCTAGAGCATGAACTACTTATGTTGCAAAATGAACTGAGGTTCTAGCTAGAATTATCCTTCTGGATCCACTTGCAATACAAACCAGTCAATCACATGATCAACATCCTTCACATATCTTTTAAGAAATGAAACATGGAAAACATCATGGACTTTCACTGTCGGCGACAGTGCAATTCTGTAGGCCACTGGTCCAATCCTCTCAAGGATCTTAAAAGGTTCGTAATACCAAGGTGCCAACTTGGCATGTAATCCAATCCTCAAGGAAATCTTCTTGGTATTAAAGCGCAAGTACACCCCAACCTGAAAGTCCTTAAACACCCTATGCTATTGGCCCAAGCAGTTAATTAACCAAGATTATATAAATGCAACTGAATGAAACTGAATGTAAGACACAAGTAAAAAACACAAGCTTTTTACGTGGTAAAACCTTGACACAGTGTCAAGGAAACATCCATGGGGCAAGGGATTGGATTTTCTATTAAACCAACAATGGTTCTCCTTAATTACAATAGTTCGGGCATTCATCATTTTATAGGAGTCTCCTTCGTTACATAATTGTTGTTTCGGTATAAAAACAACTTGGCAGTTTACAATTAGTTGTCAAATTCCAACAAACTCCACCTTGACAACAATTTTCTTAATCCCTTGCCCATGCCCATTCATCATCTCTTCTGCAAGCCAAGAGAAACTAAACACCATTGCAGCTTCTCTACTATAACTGGCTTTTTAAATATGTCTGCACAATTTTCCTATGTATGGACCTTAAGAGCTACTTTTCCTCCATCGATCACATGTCTCAGAAAATGATACCTTACATCAATGTGCTTGGTCTTGCTGTGATAAGCTGGATTTGTAGCCAAGTGAATAACACTCTGACTGTCACAAAGTACATCCACTCTCTCCTACATCCTTCCAATCTCATCAAGTAGACCCTTTAACCATATTGCTTCTTTACTGGCATCTGAAGCAACTATATATTCTACTTCGGTAGTGGACAATGCAACTGTTTATTGAAGCTTTGACATCCAAATAATTGCTCCACCTGCAAGTGTAAAGACATAACATGTAGTAGATCTCCTTTTGTCCAAATCACTTGCATAATCAACATCTACATATCTGCAAACCGATCCTTTGTTACCATTAAAGATGATGCAATGGTCACTTGTGCCTCTTAGATATTGAAGCACCCATTTCATTGCTCGCCATTTTTCTTCATGTGGATTTGCCATGAACCTGCTGAAAACTCCAACTGCATGTGAAATGTCAGGTCTTGTAGATACCATCACATACATTAAGTTGCCTACAACATTTGCATATGGTACATGACACATATACTGCTTTTCTTCATTAGTATTAGGACTCAAAACCAAAGAAATCTTAAAATGGGAAGCTAATGGAACATTAATAGGTTTCACATTGTTCATACAGAACTTTTCAAGTACTCTTTCCACATACTTCTACTGTGATAACCAAAGCTTACCATTTTTCCTGTCTCTGTGTATCTCCATTCCTAAGATATGTTTTGCTGCTCCAAGATCCTTCATATCAAACTCCCTAGATAGCTGAGCCTTTAACTTGTTGATCTCTTTCATGCTTTTGCTTGCAATAAGTATATTGTCAACATATTGTGAAGTAGGAAAGTGTTCCCTCTGCGGACAGAGGCAACCCCTCTAGCCCTAGAGTGGGTCTAGTCACAACAAAGACAAAACAACAATTGATTCCCTTAAATAGTCAGCATTGGAGGCCTACCTCAAGCCGGTGGTTGATAAAGTTCCGTTGCACTGCTCCAGCTTCCGTTTCCTTCTCCTTAATGAGCAATCAACCTGAAACACCACAAGGGAACAACAGAACATGTAACCGAGAAACAACAATGATCTATTTACTCATAAAGTCAAGAAATCACGAGCTATCAAGTAAATTACATATAAGACATAGGAAATCATCATTGGTTGTATTAGTAATGAAACAAGAGCAAAGATTACAACCAGGTCTTGATGTCGCAAGCCTTCTCGGAGGGTCTAGCCAATATGTTTCTTCAATCATTCACTCTCAAGGATGGGTCTCTCGAACAAACAATATCTCTCCCTCACTTACAAGCTTTAATACAAAGTTAAGGGCACTCCACAACCTCTCACAAACTATTAACAATCCCACACTTGTGACACTCACACCAAAGCTATCTATCAAACTCAAAAGCACTAACAACACTGTCCAACCAAAAGAACTAGTAGATCATAGCAATGGTGAGTGATTTTATAGGAGAAGGAGGCTCCATGAAATGAGGGAGAGGGAGCTTATCCTTAAGGAAGGTAGCACAAAAGACGAAACTACCATCCTAGAGGGGGGAGGGCGACCCAAAATAACCCAACAACTAGGTCTAGAGACATCTAGAAGGCCGACTGTTGGAAAAAATTCGCCCAATCTGGATCATCGCTAGACGTAAACTAAGTCTCCATGATGGCATCACTAGGAGGCAATGCATGCAAACCCATCGTCGCGATATATAGCTAATAGCCTCGCGCCGGGCTTTGAAATCTGACCGTCGCGGGAAACAGATGTACACCTGCGACGGGGTCACGGTGAGACCGTTTGTCACAGGGGGCCGTCGCGTATATTAAGGGTTTACTTGTGACGAGGTAGAAACTTAGGGAATGAGGGTCAACTGCAGCATCAGAGAGCATATGCTTAATCTTCTTACATTGGTGGGAAGATATGAACATGTTTATTTGACACATGACACAACAGAGGGACTGAGATGAGGACAGTGACAAATTACTGTGTAACATATGCCCCCTAAAGCATGAAGCTCGAGAGAATGGGAGGGGTGAAATGCTTTACGAAACTGTCTGAACTGGAACACCACTGTGAAGAACTTGCAGGTGCAAGTACAACTGATATCTCTGATAGTGAAATACATGCATTCTAGGCATGGGCGTAGCCATCCAAAAGACATATGAAACTTGGTCTGTGGTATGGATGCAGCCACCCAGTTGACAAGACCATGATAATAATAAAGGCATGGTCGCAGCCACCCATGAAGACTCAGGTATGGTTGCAGCCATCCATGAAAGAGTCATGTATATAATCACGAACCAATCCACGTAGCTCGAACATATGTAATCTTAGTCTGGGGTCTTGAAACCCAACCGATCATAATACAAATTCTAGCATACGAACAGATGTGTTGAGGTCGAGCATGATAGAAAGTCGCTTAA
Source organism: Pinus taeda (assembly GCA_000404065.3). Classification (NCBI taxonomy): domain Eukaryota; kingdom Viridiplantae; phylum Streptophyta; class Pinopsida; order Pinales; family Pinaceae; genus Pinus; species Pinus taeda. Next base: position 89,604 of record APFE030446603.1, read on the forward strand.
TTACCGATCAATGATGAAAACTGTTAACAAGCATGAGAGAAACCACCAGTAATGCCAATGGCTCTCAAGGTACTATCCAATACAATCCACTAAGTGTGAAAAATGAGCTGAAGTCGAACACTCGTGGAATCACCCAATCAAAGACCAATGATGAAAGTCTATCGTCAGGTTTGAAGAACTTGCCATTGAGGCATGAAAGCTCCAAGGTACCAATAGGGATCTCTAGACCAGTCCCCTAGATAATGAGCTGGCGTCGACAGGAGATGATCCGTCACAGGAGGGCCATAATGTTTCCCCCATCAACGACACGAGACAAGGAACAAGTGGTAGATGGTGAAATAGAGTATCAGAGGAGGAGGTAAGGGTGTGAATTGTAGAAGGATTATACTCTTGAACATATCGACGACACGACTCTGGAATGTGGCAGAATTTTGGTACCAAGGGATCAAAGGCTTGATGGAGGCAACATGGATTAGATGGAATGAGGAAAAATGGCAATCCAAAACCATGGAAGGCCAAATGATGATGTGTGGATATCCCAACCCGATAAGAAGCAAAAGTGTCGATGTTCAAGAGTGACTAGCTGCCGCAGGTAACCAATGATGACTTCAAAATTTTCCCCCACCATTGCTGGCGAGTAACCCAATTATTTTTTAAAACAAGCTTGAAGGGGATAGCATATGCTTGTAATATAAGTTCGACCTTTGGACGAATCCAACCTAGTGATAGTTTAACAAGCCCTAGGGAGGAGATGCTTGAGTCTCATCATGACGATGAGTCTATTGTCCTGAGGGTTTAACGAGTCCGGCATAGGGAAAACTCAGAGTCTTTTTCATGTTTAGAGAGTTTGAAAAAGACACGGAAAAGAAAACTCCATGGGGGGTCCTTTTTTGTAAATTTGTGTCCCTCGAACCTGAAAAAATTTAAAATAATACTTGAGAGAACCGCTTGACCATTATGATTAAGGGGTACTTTTCGTGATTAGTGGCCTCGATTCGAAAAAGTTGAAAAGCAATCGAAGACACATCATTCTGTAACCGATTTTGAACTTGAAACAACAAAAGTCCGGTGATCTTTTCATGTTTATATGGTCAGAAAAAAGCTCAAAGTGGACTGCCTTTTATTCCGTTTAACGAGTCAAAAGGGAAAACTCGACGATCTTTTCGTCTTTTGAGTTGGAAAAGAGCTTAAAGAGGACTTTTGAAAAATATGGACCAAGTGTATACGGATCATGACATGTGCCCGCCATCCCAGTTTCTACACAAAAACACCACATCATAAGATTCATTCGACATAAATACATTATATATGTGGAAATTAGGTTCAAAACCCTAATCAAAACTTCAAAATAAATGGAAAAACCCTAAACCCTATAGTGTAAAATTTTATTTTTTTGGAAAAACACTATAAAAAAGGGGGTATGGTAATTTCATTTTTACATTTACCTTGTGAGTTTTTTATCTTTGGTGTTTTGGTGTGCAAACCTGAGCGAAGTTCCGAGCTCAATTCCGCACCAACGATCAACGATCTCACCCGAGACTCCTACCAAGTAAGTAATCTTCCCTTTGCGGTGCATTTCAATCATTTTTTCGTTCAATTTGATGTGGTGTAGGTGGTTTTGGGTGGATTTTAAAATCCAAATCCGCCTCTTGGTCATCGCGGAAGATCCTCTCGGGTTAGTGACGACCGAGCGTGGTAACACGTACCACCATCGGTATCGTTGTGAGAGATAGATGTACTCTCGCGATGATTGCAGAAAAAATGAACGTCTGACCTTGAGTCGTCGTTGCTGTTTGAAAAATAGCCGCGACGACACCGTAAAGTTTAAAAATTCTATACTTTATGCACTTAAGCTTATGAAAAGGGCTCTAATCATTTTGTCCTTTTACGCAGGGAAAAATGACATCTTGTGGTAGGAAAGAACCCATGATATCAATGAAGAACAAGCATTTAACGATCCCGAGTGTAGGAGATCCCTACTTGAATGTGGATTGCTGAAATTCTTCCTCATTCCACATCTTTGAGCACAACCTGACTTGCTAGAGTTGTTAATCCACTCATGGAACTCGACGGATGGGAAGTTCATCATCTGAGGCAAAGATATTGAATTTGATGCTAAGGACATATATTTTTTGACTGGGTTGTCTCTTCGCAGCGAGAGGCCGATCTTAGAGGGTCAACGGGTTGCCGACGAGACTCTAGATATGCTGATAGCACGGGTGTGCTCAGGGGCACGCAAATCAGCCACTAGCGGGAAATTACAGATCCCAACAGTGGAAGATTTGACTCTTCGCTCGGTATTGTTCACGGTCACGAGAACGATAGGCTCCCAAGCCCAACATGAGGCAACAAAGACTCACCTTCGGCTAGCTCTTGATTATGTTAACTCGACCATGTATAATTGGGCGGAAGCAATGGCCATTAACATGAAGAGGGAGCTTACAAAGTGCCGACGAGGGGAGATGAAACAGTTCGAATACGGATCTACCCTGATCCCGCTCATGCTAGAGAAGGTGCCGTATCTTTAGCTATAGGACATGGATTTATACAGGCCTGGGCCACGGGAGACCTGCATCACCCGCTGGGCACATGTTATGCTGCGAGGGGGTGGTGGTCGACCAATATCATGGGGGATGCTATTCTGAGAGTGGCTAGACCGTCAGAAGTTCATAGTTGAGGATTAACCATATGCAGGCACGGATTTCCGTGAAGACCCCGACATGCTGCCTTCTACTGGAGAGCAGTGGGATGAGGGAGGTAAAACACTTGATCGAAACACCACACTATTTATGTTTTTTTTTTTTTATAATGTTTTTGGATTTTATCATGCATATGTCTTAAAGATGTCTCTTATGTTACTTGCAGATGTGGGACTAGAGAGGCCAGTAGGACTAGCTCCTAAGGCACGGAGGGACCTGCAGGGCAGCAGAGAGTTGGCCCTGGTTCGCCTTGGTGGCAATGCAGAGGAGGAGATAGCTCGTAACCTTGAGGGCTTGACTGACGGGATCCCAGACTACAGGGGGATTGAGGAGGTCCCAGTAGAGTACTAGAGAGACATAGTCAGAGTGACACCTAGGATGCATAGGCTCTTGAGACGAGTTTCACGGGGAGTGGTTTGCTAAAGGGAGCAGAACCCACTGCAGTAGACACCTAGGCTTTACTTTCTGCTAATTTTTTGAGAGACATGTGTCTCAGATGTATCGGGCACATACTCTATTTTTGACATACACACTTATTTTTTGAGTGCCTCGGTGCGCCACATGATCTAACTATATATATATATATATATATATATATATATATATATATATATATATTATATATATATATAATATGGTTTATAATTGTGTCTAAATGCTTCTATACAATGTTTGATTACATGTTGCGTAAATGTCCGTCTAATACATGATTTGCTAATGCAACGGTTAATGTGTTTAATCTTCTTAGAATGTGTTGATATGTAATAAAATAAAAATTTCTTTCCAATAATTTAATACATAAATACAACCTTAAAATCCGATGATCTCTAATGGAATAACACCCATTAAGTTGGTGGACAACAAGTTGAGAATCCAGATTCACAACCAATGCATGAATATTGAGGTTAGCAACCTCAGTTAGTAATTCAATGACAGCACTATATTCAATGACATTGTTTGTGGTGCAACCCAGATAAACACCTTGAAGGTCTACTAACTCACCGTGAGGATCGTAGATCACCCATGCCGCAGAGGAAAAGTTCCGGGTACTACGGCAGGTACCATCAGCGAAACCAACGTAAGGTGTACGAGACATCTGCACAAGAAGTAAAAAGACACAATAAGCTGCAATTATGCCTACAAACCAAGCCATACATGCAAACACACACTGAAAACACACACGCTAAAATCACATGTATGTACAAATTAGATGCATGAAATTCATGAATAATATTTCTTCAGATAAAGCCTGTTTCGGGGCTTATCTAGAGGATTCCCTTCATAATCGATCAACTCATAGGCCCCTTTTTGCAAAACACATTTCACCATGTAAGGCCCATGCCACATAGGCTCGAATTTGCCTACCCCCAGCTTATCATTCGCTTGATCATAGAGCAGGACTAGGTCTCCTTCAACGAAAGAACGAGGGTTGACAACTTTGTCGAAGTGAGTTTTCACTCTCTTTTTCTACGCTTCAATTACTAGAGAGGCTAGTCGTCAGGTCTCGTCTAATCGCTCTAGGTAAAGAAGACGTTCTTCTACCGGAGTAGTGTTTGGGAGCAATTTGACGGCTAATTTAAGAGAAGGGATCTCACATTCAATCGGAAGGGTAGCTTCCAGACCGTAAGCCAATTGGAACTGGGTGAACTCGGTGGCATCCTTCACTGAATTTTGGTAGGCCCATAAGGCAGAAAACAACATCAAATGCCAATTGGACTTGTGCATGCCAATGGTGCGTTGAAGCATCGTGACCAAAACTTTGTTGACAACTTCTACTTGGCCATTAGCCTGAGGATAATACGGTGTCGAACTATCATGCCGCAAGCCCAACTGGGTTGTTAACTCAGTCATCATATGATTACGGAAATGAGAACTGTGATCAGTGAAGATAGCTTGAGGGACTCTGAATCGTGAAATGACATGATTGAATAAAAATTGTGCCGCTGCCTTACCGTCATTAGATAGCGTAGGCATTGTCTTGGCCCATTTCATGAAATAATCAACGACAACAATGATATACCCATGCCCCCCGGTCGAGCGAGGGTTACAAGTCATATAATCAATGCCCCATTTGGAAAAAAGGTCGACGGTAATGACAGGGTGTAAAGGAGCAGGAGGCGCATGCATCTTCTGTTGGTAGATTTGGCACACATGACAAGAGCAGACGATGAGAATGTAATCCCTGAAAATAGACGACCAAAAATAATCAACACGGAGGATCTTCTGAGCAATAGCATACCCAGACATATGACCACCACAGGTGCTAGAGTGACAGTCATTCAAGACTCGTTCGGCTTCCTCGAATGTCAGACAATGGTGGAGAATAGAGTCAACGCCGAGACGGTACAGGGTGTCCCCGACGATGCGATAAGGTTGAGAATGATGGTGAATATGTCGCCGAGCATCCTTGGACAAATCAGGATGAAAGGAGGACGTCTGAAGGTAGACAATAATATCCCCATACCAAGGATCAAGGGTGCTAATCAAGAATAGAGACTCATCGAGAATATGGTCCTTTGATCGAGAGGGCGCGGTAGCAGATGGTAGGGAGTAGAGCAACTCAGCTAAAATGATGGATTTCATAGACTAGGCCGTAGTAAACTCCAAGTCAAACTCTTGAAGGATAACAATACACTTTGAGTACTTGCCCCTAGTAGCCGACGTGACAAAATGTACGTCATTGGGTTGTAGTTAGAAATCACATTCGTGGTGTACAATAATATATAGTGGCAGAAACGTTGGACGGAATGAACGGCTGCCAGTGCCAACTTCTCGACATAGGCATATCGAGTTTTTGTGTCAAGTAGATTGCGGCTGAGATAGTAGACAACACACTCAATACCATCATCATCGTCTTGGACCAAAACCATGCCGACGGTGCTATCGGCAGTGACTAAATAAAGAGTATAGTCACGGTGATAATTAGGCGGGTGTAACAACGGAGCAGAAACAAGGAGCGCATTGAGCTGCTTGAATGACTCTCATGCAATGACATCCCAGACAAAAGGGGTATCCCATTTTAATAACCGCGTATAACCTTTGGCAACTTCAGCATAGTTTGGAATAAAATGGCGTAAAAATTTCGCTTTGCCCTGCAGACTCTGCAATTGCTGTAAAGAAGCAGGAGGAGGAAGATTCAAAATGGATTCAACCTTAAGGGGATCCAGGCGGATGCCCTCTTTAAAGACGATAAACCCAAGAAGGTTGCCAGACTCAACGCAGAAGACACACTTATGCGGATTAAGGCGAATACGATAGTGTCGACAGCGAAGAAAGATTTCACGAAGGTGATTTGGATGGTCTTGGCACTTTGCTGAATGAGCCGGAAGGTCATCCATGTAAGGTTGCATAATGTGTCGAATATCATGAAACACATAAGAGATTACATGCTGGAAGGTAGCACCGACATTTTTTAGATCGAAAGGGAGATTTTTATAGGCGAAAGTACCCCATGGGCAGATAAAGGCGGTCTTGTGTTGATCAGCAGGCGATATATTGATCTGGTTATAACCAGAAAAGTCGTTCATAAATGAATAAATCTCATTCCCAGCACACTCATTGATGAGTTGGTCAATGAAAGGTGTAGGGAAGTTATCTTTGGGACATGCACGATTTATGTCGCGATAATCAACACATACCCTAATAGTGCCCTGTTTCTTGGCCATAAGGACAATATTAGAAACCCAATATGTGAACGGGTAGGGTAAATAAACCCAGATTTAAGAAGCTTTTCAACTTCCGCTTTGATAGCTGCAACTTTTCTGGGGTGCACAGGGCGTAGACGCTGTCGAACAGGTTTAGCACTGGATACGTAGGTATTTCATGCACCATGATGCTAGGATCAATGCGTGCATCTCTTCGTATGAACAAGCAAAAACATCACGAAATTCTCGAAAAAGATCAGTATAAAGTTGAATCTCCTCCGAAGTACAACTTACTCCGATGTGAATATGCTTGAAAACCCCCGGTTTAACAGATATGTCGATAGGTTGAGTTTGCGTAATGTTCCCCATGTTGCCTTCAGAGAAAACTTGATGGATTTGGATAGGTGTCTTAAGGGGTTGGGAGGGGACACATGAAGCAAACTGCTCAAGACAAGTAAGCATAGCCCCGTGGGTAGGAAGAGACGAGGAATTATGGTGATGATCAGACCAAGGAGGTTCCTCAAAAGACATAGTATCAATAATCGCTTCATCAGAAGGAAAGATTTCCTGTAAGGGATCTGAAGAAGTGCCATCTCTGAGCCAAGGGGATTAGATGTATGAGTCGAGAGCCCTACTCGAAGGAGCAGGTTCTGGAAATGAAACCGATGCAGAAACAATTTCGACATAGTTGAGCTTGGTAGGACTCAACGGTATGAAATCGCCCCAAGATTTAAATTGATCAGCGGGAGGAAGAACCCAAGGATCAAAACGAACAAAAATCATATTGATGGGAGTGATGTTGGGAGGTGGGAGTGAAAAAACACCCATAAGGGCAGGATCTTTAAAAATTCCAGCACCCACACTCTCATATGGAACGGAGGTATGCTCCACGAAAGGCACGTTTCCATTGGAAGAAGAAGAAGCGGAGAAGGACAAATGGTCTACCGTGACAATCTTCCCTTGATGGGGAAAACGAAGGACACAAAATAGAGATGAAGCCATAGCTCGCATGGCGTATGTCCAGCTTCGTCCTAAGAGGAGGTTGTAAGTTAAATTAGCATCAACAACTTCGACCTCAACTTCAACTATCTTCCATTCAAGAGTAATAGGCAGACGTGGGAGTATACCATAGGGACAGGAATCTCTCCCATCAAAGGCTTCCAAGGTATTGGGAGATTGGCTCAGGGTTGGAGAACCGATAGCCTTCCAACAAGAAACAAACATAATGCAAGTACAAGTGCCTTCATCAATAACAATGTGGTGAATGGTCTTAGAATTGATGATGACTTTAATAAGGAAGGCAATTTGGTGAGGTAGTCTCGGTACATGATTATCCAGGTCAAAAGTGATCAAATCCAAGTCAGCTGGGTCAATGCTACCGATGGCCAATAGCAACGACTTCCTCTTGGGGGGACAACTTTGGAGGATCTCTAATGCGGACATAGCTGAAGGAGCTTGGGCTAAGTCCTCAACGATGCTATAGTGCTATGCAACATGAGCATTAGGGTTGCAGGAAGACTTTCAGAGCACTCCTTTAGGAGGAGGTCGAATGACTGACTCAGTACTAGGTCACTCGATATGGAGCAGACCAATACTGGATGAAGGAGCATTGGAGGGGACCTCAGTTTCCTTCCCGGTGGGCGAAGGATACTCTTTTGACTGTGTACTAATATGGATGGGAATTGTCCCAACCATAAAAACTTGAGAGCTGAAGGGAGAAGAGGATTGAGATGGATCAACCACCATTTGAGTCTGCTACGAGGGAAAAGGCTCTTTGAGCACAACAGGAGTCTTAGGGGTACCTTTTAACAATGACTAACTTCAGACCGCCTTGGGCAGTCTTTAGTATAGTGATCCTCATTGCAAATAAGACAAGGGTACTTAGGCTTGCGCTTGGCACCTTCCTGGGCCAGAGGCTTAGGGGGATCCTGCTTTGGTGGATCGACTTTATTCTTTCCTTTTCCCTTCTTCTTACCTTTCGAATTTTTGTCCGCGTGGTGGACTGGATGGCATTAAGCTAGGAAGTTTTACCAGAATTGGATGAAGCCTGAGAAGCACTTTCATTTGGAGCATTATACTTTTGTTTCCCAGGGTTCTGTTGAAGGCCCCGAAAATCGGGTCGACAACAAGGGGGATACCCGCCCGGTCCGGACCTTGGTTGGCAGCTCCTTATCCGTTTGGTATAGCGGGTCCGATTGGGGATCTGGGACCAGTTTCCCAATTCAGTGTATGTGTGTGTGAAAGAAGGGTGTTTCTGTTTGGACTGGAATACTTCTATTTAATCTAATGCTATGCTATGTATTCTAATAAACAGAACAAACATTGAAATTTATGCTAACTCGGGGTGTGATCTTTCTTCTATGCAATCTAAAAAGATTTCATACAATAACTGGTAATAAAGATCATTCAGCTATCATAAGATAGGAATTCGATAAAAATGAGCTACTTCGTATAAGAAGTTAGATGAAACAACTGTTAAAACTTATCGCATAAATGAGCTATATATACACTTAACATAAACAAATAGTTATCACCATACAAAAGTTCCAAATGATAACTCAGACATTCATGCTGTAACATATAAATAACTGAAAACTGAATATTGCTTTAACGCATAAGCAGAAATGGTTAAGAGATAAAAGTACCATTTATAACTAGTCCTACTCATGAGCTTCAAGCGACAATTGATTTATCTCTCCTTGATTTAACATCCACTAAGAGTACAGAAGTGCAACATCAGTAGCAGATGTCAAATGCAAATATCAAATAAACCCTGTTCCATTCATTCACCAAAACCTCCTCTGAGGGTGCAAAAGTGCATGTTCTGAGGACAAGTTTTGATAAATTTCTAGACCCTTCTCTAAATGCATGAGAAGGGTTTAAATACTACTAACTAAATAACTTATTTACAGAAATTGAGGATTCGGTTTAAATGACCGTCCTCTTTCTAAGCAAAACTATTCTAAAATTAAATCTACTCCTTAATGTCGCAAGCATTTAGTATTTTTCTTAGTAGAGTCGGCTGACTGTCTTCCGCCTTTGGTTGAGTTAAGCAAATAGAAATGGCAAGAGTTGGCATTCTCTTCTCAGTAAAATTGATGATACGCTTGAGAATCATCCAATGAATATGTAGCATTATCATGTATGGTTGGTAAAAATCCCATTTCAACTTGGTTAACCTTCAGATTGCTTTTGTTTCCAGTTTGCTTCTATCGCTGATTTCTTGCAGTTTTCGGGGCTCGCAAGTGACTGAGCAACTAGGGACCTTCCTTTTCGAACAATTTTTCTTAGCGATGCGCGATTAGCGCTAAGCGCTAATCGCGCATCGGAAACTGCCTCTGTTTCTTAATCCGGGCTTCCCTGATGCGGTTTTTTCCTCTTGCGCCTTTTTCTCTCATTCGGTATAAAACCCAAAATTTGTAAAAATAGTATTTCTATGAGCTCTTGACCCTGAGAATTAAACTGTTTGTTTCTGGTATCAACTTCTTTCAGTATCCATTCAACCATGACTATACATGAGAAATCTGTGATAGATGCCTCCGAAGAGTTCTGCGACTCTTTTTCTTCCTTGAGTGGATTAAGTATGCCTTCCGAAATGTACATTGGAGTGTTGCCTTCCCTCTTCGTTGTTTTCTGCATAATTCCCTGTATAATGCTTCGTCTTTGTTTCCTGCAGTTTACATTGAGGTAGAAGTAATGATAAATGATTAATAATAGGAAAACTTTTAAATGCCGAAGATATACAAGACATGCCACCTTACGTGAGTTATTTGTTCGAAAAAACAAAACACCCTTCTTCATTAACAACTGGCAATAACCCATTAATTTGCATTAAAATACATGACCAACTCTTGGCTAAAGAGTTTTCTCAAACAATGAGCCAGAACCAACTGCGATGGAGGAGTCCCGCGTTTTTGCTTTGCGATGTCGCAGATCGCAATATCGCAATATCACAATGCCTCAATATCATCGTGCTATTTTTATCGTCGATCGTAGTATCGCAACTTTGAGGTGTCGCAGTATTGCGGTATCGCAATATCGCAATATCGTAGATCGTTATAATTCTTGTGTAATTCTTGTGATATTTACGATGTGCGATATGCGATATCGCATATCGACGATGTTTTAAAGTTTTTCAATGTGAGTGTTTGTCTTCAGTATATGCGATGCGATAAATTTTCGCGTTGCAATATCGCCTTTTATCATTTTAACTCTTTAGAAGGTGTATCCTATCATCCTTTGTGCGATGCGATATCCTTTAAGGAGTAAATTTAATTTTCTTCATTATGAAACTTAGGTTTTCTAGATTTTTCAAGGTATTTTCCTAAGTCCATGATGTTGTAGGTTTCATCTAAAAAGAAAATGTAACACTAACTAATTTTTTTGAGGGTCCCCACTTATTTAGTATTAGCAATAATACTTCATAAGGATGGGGGTTGTTGGTGGCCACAACAGGTTGACAAGGTATTCTCGCAAGTTTGTTAAGAATTTTGGGAGAATAGAAGCACCTCTAACAACATTATTGAAGAAAGATGCATTTTCATGGACTCCAGAAGCAACAAAGGCCTTCGAACATCTTAAAAAGGCAATGTGCAAAGCACCGGTCTTAGCTATGCCAGACTTCATAAAAACCTTTATTGTGGAATGTGATGCTTCAAGAAATGGAGTTGGTGTTGTTTTATTTCAAGATGAAAGACCCATTTCTTTTGAAAGTCATCCAGTCAAGGGAAAGTATTCACACAAAGCTATTTATGAGAAGGAAATGTTGGTAATACTACATGCACTTAAGAAATGACGACCCTACCTAATGGAAAGACACTTCAAGGTAAAAACGGATCATGATAGTCTTAAATACTTTTTAAAACAGATTATCCTCTGAAAAGAAATGAAAATGGGTCACAAAGATGTTGGGTTATGACTTTGAAATCATCTACAAAAAAGGGAAGCAAAATGTTGTGGCAGATGCACTCTCAAGAAAGGATGAGGATGTGGAAGCATTGTTGTGCGCCATTTCTACTATCCAACCAGATTGGATAAACGAAGTAAGGGAGGAATGAAAGAATGACGAAGAAGTGTGGGCACTTATTGGAAAGTTACAACAAGATTCCAGTACATTTGATACATTTAACTGGAAAAATCATTTGTTATGGTACAAAGATCGCTTATACCTTTGTAAGAATTCCCAAGTCAAACAAAATATTCTTATGGAACCGCACACTTCTCCCTTAGGAGGGCACTCAGGATTTTTAAAAGCTTACCATAGGGTTAAGAAGGAATTTTTTTGGGATGGCCTTAAATCGGATATTCAAAATTTTGTGGCGGAATGTTTGGTTTGCCAAGAAAATAAAGTTGAAACAATTAAGACTCCGGGTCTATTACAACCTTTATCCATTCCAAGCCAATGATGGGAGGAGGTTTCAATGTATTTTATCACAGGTTTACCCAAATTTGAGGGAAAGAGTGTCATCATGGTGGTAGTTGACAAACTTACCAAGTATGCACACTTTTGTGCATTATCACATCCATTTAAAGCCAGCACATTTTCTACTGCATTTATGGAAACAATTCAAAAGTTACATGGAAATCCAAAGATTATTGTAAGTGATAGAGATCCCATTTTCGCTAGAAATTTTTGGAAAAAATTATTTTCTTGTCTTGGTACTCAGTTAGCTCATAGCTCATCTTATCATCCTCAATCTGATGAGAAAACTGAGATAGTAAACAAATGTTTGGAAGGATATATTCGTTGCTTTGTATCTAATAAACAGACACAATGGGTCAAATGGTTGCCTTTGGTTGAATGGTGATATAACACTTCCTTCCATACAGCAGCAAAAATGACCCCATTTATGGCACTTTATGGATATCAGCCACCATCCATCACATTATATTTAAGATTAAATTCTAAGGTTCAAGTAGTGGAACATCACCTCGAACATCAACAACAAGTCCTCCAACTCTTAAAGGATAACCTCGTGTTGGCACAGAATAGAATGAAACAACAGGCAGATAAACATCACAACAAAAGAAGTTTTGATGTAGGTGATTGGGTATTCCTACGGCTACAACCATATAAACAAATGTCCCTCAAGCAAGCTAAGAAGGATAATAAATTATCACCAAAGTATTATGGTCCATACAAGGTGTTGCAAAAGATTGGTACTATGGCATCAAATTGGAGCTTCCTGCAGCTTCTCGAGTGCACTCAGTTTTCCATGTTTCATGTTTAAAGAAGGTTATAGGCGACAAGCTCCCAGTTCAAACAATATTGCCAGAACTTGACGAGGAAGGAAAAATTATATTGGAACCGGAAGTAGTCATAGAAACAAGATCTTGACAGCTACGAAATCGATCAATTTCGGAGTATCTTATCAAGTGGAAGAACTTATCTGCGAAAGATTCCACATGGGAGGATGAGAATTTTATACAGAAGTATCCAGAACTACTCAAGCGTTGAGGACAACACTTTTTTTGAAGGAGAGGGGCATGTTAGGCCCCTATAATACTAGTGATTCCCCCATTACTATTGTCATTGTATCCCTTATTGTTGTTATTGTGCCCCTATTGTCCCCATATTGTTATTAGTATGCCCCATAGAAAGCCACAATTGTTATTTTTGTGCCCTTATGTTATTACTGTTATGTCGGCTTGATTCTATTGTGACCCCTTAGACTCCTATATATAGAAGGGAGGTTTAGTCATTTGTATCATCCAAGAATTGTTCATTTGTGTTTTTTAAAGGAGGTTCCCACTTGAAGAGGCTGAAGTCTAAGGCGTTGATCTATCTTTTCTATCTTTTTGTGAGCTGGTTTCCTAACACCCTGTCAATGATATGTTGCCATTTGTACAAGTCATCTTTGAACAAAATTATTTAGTCAAAGAGGCTACAGAAGCAATTTAGAGAGTTAAAGCTGAACTTGGAGACATGCCAAAAGAAGCCACTAGAATAATCCACTTCCTTAACTCTAAAAATAAATATGAATTGCAGGAGCTAGACATAGCTGACAGGGTTGGCACCATACTAGAGGTGAAAAAGGTGCTCACCAAGAGGAATTTAATGATGAACCGTGAGGACAAATGCCAAACCATGCAGCTGGCTATAGACAGGCTCATGGTTAAGTTTGATGCTTTAAGGCAGAAAGGTATGCTAAATCCCTTGGTGATAAAGAATCGATTAATGCCTCATGAGGACTATAACAAGAAGATCAGAGAAGTGGCTAGAGATCAAGCCAATAATTCATCCATGAAAGGGATGCCTATAGGAAAGGTTCTATACTAGACATTTGAGAACATGTTTTACCTCCAGCATGAGGTAAAACACCTTTTTGTGAACAGACCCACCTTTGCCAAGTACACAAAAGCAGATGAAATCTAAAGAAAAATGGTAAATATCAAATTACGAGATGCAAATATTTGGGAGAAATTAAACGACTTACTGTAAAAGGGCAAGGTAAAAGTAAAAAAGATTTGTAAAAGAAAAGTAGATGCCCAACTCAGATGAAAGAGTATCAGTTAAAAGCCAAAGTAAAAAAGAACATTCAACATGGAAGACCAACAACAAAATATCAAAGAATAAGACAACACAACCAAATAAACAGGGACAGATTTTAGCAGTTGAATATCTATCTCTATCTTCTTGCATGAAGATATTTCTTTTTCCAAGATAAATTCCCAAGACAGTTTGGGATATTTTGTAAACCATTTTTGTATAAATACTTCATAATTCAAAGTATTGAGGGTGGATTGCTAGACATTTCTATAGTTGTATTGGTTTGTAACCCGAGGGTTCATTGTACCAATTTTTCAAGTTAGTAGAATGGACTGAGTAATAAAGAGATTACATTACAGGATTCACATGTTGAGCTACTTCAGTAAAGTATTTTCTTTTGTCAAATTGTTATTTTATTATGTGTTTAACAAATTTGCATGTTATCTAAATTGAATGAATTAACTGAAATTATATTACAAAATTTGTTTAAGTACACTTTGTCTTGAACAATTAATCATTTTAATGTTTTCTTCTGATATCCAGATTAGGGAATCCTTCATTGCTCCCTAGTTTTGATTGACCCCTACCACTTCCTTCGTTATCCGGTTTAAGGAATCCTTAATTGTTCCTTGGATCCGATTGAAAACCACTTCACCATCCAGCCTTAAGATCTGAATTTACTTAGCTACCTTGCCCTGTAAACACTATCTTTAGAACATGATGCAGTCCTATTTGGTTGATACTTGACCCCATAGCCCAATGGTAAAAGATATCCTTCTATCCATCTAAGTCAGTGATCCCACCACCAAAACAAAACCCAAACCCAAGCACAATCATAACTAGCCTAAAAGCAATTGAATAAACAAAGTTAAATCATAAAGAGAGAGCCCTCTTTGAGCATTAGGAAGGCTATATCCTAATCTCCAAAGTAGGTTTGTGGTTACCTCTATATTTCTTTCACAACAAGTCTAGAGAAATTTTGGAGTGATAACATATTGGCAACCATACTGGGGACTAGATCCTCAGTATAATAAAACTTTGAGGAAATATTAAATCTCATCTTTTTCACCTTAAGGTTATTTTAGAGTTGTTAAAAGGTTTCATAAAACAATTAAAAAATTAAAACTCTGGCTCTCAAAAGAAAACATTATACTAGGGAAAATCCAGATCCAAACCCTGCTAAAATAGTCGATGACCCTGATAGAATTTTCAGAAAATAAAAAAAGATAGAAACTCAAGGAAGGGTAGTCAGTTACTTTAAGGAAATTCACTCCCTAAGGAGTTGTCAAGTTTAGAGGATATTTAGTTTGATTTATCATTTGAGCTTTCTTTGTTTAGAACCAAATCAGAAAATTCAATTCATGATATTGTAATAGACCCCAATTTTATTCAATTTATTGAGTAAAAAAAGGTGCCTATACATCCTGATTTAGATCAACTTGTTTTGGATACTTTTTATAAGCTAGAAGCTTTAACCTCAACCTTGATAATCCATATAAATGATGCCTATCTTCAACAATTAGTTGAATTAGATGCCCTCACTGCTGCTGCCTCTGAACTTTCTACAAAGTCTTCAAAAATTGTAAATATAGTTTCATTTACTAGCACCTCACCTATAATATCCACCACAGTTCATTCCCCTAAACCATTCATACTTCAGTTTCCTTTCCAACCAAACATCTCAAGTTCATCTACAACCATCTCAAGTCCCTCTTCAAGCACCACTACTTTGCCCCACAGTCAAACCAAAATCTCAGCCATGGCAGACATATATGCACCTTTGGTTTTACCAGCCCAACTACATACCATGCCCTAATACTATCAAAGTAAAATATTTTTGTTTGATGCTACTAGTTAGTATACTGCCCAATAGAATGTGAATAAAATGACTGATTACTTTGAATTGCATGAGATTGATGAGTCTGATGTTCAAATGAGGATATTTGCCCAAATACTGACAGGGGATGTTAAAAAATGGTTCAAAGGTTTACCTGCTAATCATATTGCTGATTTAGCTGCTTTCCATAGATTGTTTATTGATAGATGGGAAAGAAAGAAAAACCCATTACAAATATTGTTTGAATATGATAACATTAGAAGAGATCCTAATGAATATGTTTAGGATTATTGTACTAGGTTCAACCGTATTTGCAATGTAATCCCTGCTAATATTAAACCTCCACCAGGCCTAGCATTAATCAAATTTCCTGATGGTTTTGGCACTAACATGTCTTACCAATTGAGGGAAAGAAAAACTGAAACATTAGAACATATGCAAAGTAATGTTGTTAGTGTAGAAGCAAATTTATTAGCTAAGAAAGTTAGGATGAGAAATGAGAAAAGAGTTGTCATTAAAGAGGAAACCTCCACTTTAGATGGTAAAATAGATAGTCTAGCCAAAAGTGTAGAAAGGATAATGGATAGATTAGAAAAGATGGAAAGAAAAAGTCAATGAGGAAATCGACAACCACCCCCAATAAGAAACCCAAACTTTAGGAAAAATCCTAACACTGGAAAAAATGCTATACCAAATTAGCAGATTAGATCACCCTTCCAGGAAAACTATGCTGAGGGTTCAAAAAACCATGAAGAAGAGGAGGATACCTAGATATTAGGAATTAAAAATGAAGATGTTGTTTTTCTTACTCAGGAAGAACAAGAAATGTACATGTTACAACAATTGAAATTAGAATATGGGGAGTCCTTTGACTACAAACAAGGTTATGAGTCTGCTATCTATGAAGTTCACAAACAATATAGCCTTAGAAGCAAAAAGAATACTAAAATTCCCACTAAGAAATCAATCCAATCCCAAACTAAAAAGATAATAGAAGCTCATGTGACCAAAGTTCTACAAATTCTCCCTAGAGGAACTCAGGAGAATTCCACCCTAAAAATTGTAGATATAACTTCAACTGAAACTCAAACTGAAACTGTCACTTAAACCATTCCAAATAAGAGAATTCAAAACAAAACTGCTAAAACACAAACTTAATTGCCAAATTCTGTAAAAGAAGATAAAGGTACACAGACCACATTTGCTAAGGAAGATCTCATACAATTAGGTAAAACTCAATTGCCATTCAACATTAAGACTGAGATAGCCAAGTTGAAAATATCAGTTCCTTTGACCGAGCTAGTGAAAAATGAATCATATAGGACACAAATCACTGAAACATTAAACATAGGTGAAGGAGAAGATGTTGTAAACCTTAATGATGATCAACTTGAGTTGTTATTTGGTCCAGAAGTAAATGGAAAACATCAACAAGGGGGTATCCCTCCATTATACATTAGCTTAAATGTTCATGATAAGATTTTACATAATGCTATGCTAGATTTAGAGGCATCCCACAACTTAACGCCTAAAGCAATCATGGAGAGATTAAACTTAGATATAACTAGACCACACAAGGACCTCTTTTCCTTTGATTCTAGCCAAGTCAAATGCCTTGGCCTAATTAAAGATTTGTGTGTGATTGTAGTCCAGTGCCCAGCAAAGAGTATTGTTATGGACATAGTAGTTGCTGATATCCCACCCAAGAATGGAATGCTGCTATCTCGCTCATGGGGAGAAAAATTGTAGGGATCTCTACAGTTGGACATGTCATATGCCACCATATTTGTGTTTTGTCAGCAAAGAAAACTTTACAGAGAAATATTGACGAAATACATGGTAAGTAGTTTAGAAAAACCACAGAATTACCCCATATACTCCATCCATTCTGATATGGACTCATTTATCTTGTACAATTCAGACAATGACAAAAATGAAATCACTGATGTAGAAGAAAAATACAAAGCACCTGATAGTGAAAGCATATTTCATGAGTCTCTATGGAATTTAGATTTTGATGGCTCTATGAATAGATTAGGAGCAGGTGCATGAGTTTGGATTCACAACATGGAAAGCAATCATTCTCAAGGTCATACCTTTAGATTAAAATTTAAATGCACAAACAACATGGCAGAATATGAAGCTCTAATATTAGGACTGCAAATTGTTAGAAAACTGGGAGCCAAGAGAGTTTCTATCATGGGAGATTCCGAATTGATTATAAAACAAATTAAAGGAGAATACTCTGTGAATAATCCCAGACTTAGCCAATACAGAGAGATTGTCCTAGATCTAATTAAGGACCTTCTGGAAACTGATTTTGCTACTATTCACAGTGAACAAACTTGCAAGCTCACAATTTGGCTACTTTTGCTACCACTTGCAAATTACCATTTCAACCCAATAACAAGTACACAACAGAAGTAAGACACAGACCTATCATACCTGACAATTTGAAATATTGGAAAATATTTTCACAAGATTCTCAAATCTATGATTTCATGAATGCCAAAGGAGAGTTTCAAAAATGTAACATAGATACTGATTGTACAGTAGATAACATCATACACAGCGAAATAGATATAAATGCTTTTGATGTAGATAAACCCAGTAAATTCAATAAACTAGAAATAGATAACTTAGAAAAAGTAGAAATAGAAGAAATAATCAATGATGATTATGATATTTTAAACCTTAAGAATAACTTTTGGCCTGATTAGTCCCATTAGAAGATTTATTTGATTCAAATGATGTAGCTAGGAAACCAAAAATGGAGCCTTTAAGAGCAGACATAGAAGAATGTAACATAGGCACAGAAGAAAAACCCAAGCTTATCAAAATATCCAAAGCATTACCTTCAGATGAAAAACTGAAATACATAAGTTTGTTCAAATAGTTTCAAGATGTCTTTGCCTGGAGTTATGAAGACCTTAAGTCTTATGATACCAAAATTATTCAACAAAAGGTACCCATCAAAGAAGATCATAAACCCTTTAAACAGAAACTTTGGAGAATTAATCTAGTTCTTATGCCATTAATTGAAAAAGAAGTAAAAAGGATGTATGATGCACAAATCATAACACCAATTAGATATTCAGATTGAGTCTCTAATTTAGTCATTACTAGAAAGAAAACAAGAGAGATTAGATTTTGTGTTGATTTCAGGAACTTGAACAAAGTATCATTAGACGATAACTATCCTCTCCCTAAAATGGATCACATTCTCCAGAGTGTAGTGGGCTCATCTAGAATTTCATTGCTTGATGGATTTTCTGGATACAACCAAATCTTAGTTCAACCAGAGGATCATGCAAATACTACATTTACCACTCCCTGGGGTACTTTCATGTATTTGAAAATTCCCTTTGAATCGATGAATGCTGGAGCAACATTCTAAAGAGCTATGGACATAGTTTTTTCAAAAGAAATCCATGATTTTCTAGTTGTTTACCAAGATGACATCACAATGTTTTCCAAATTAGATAATGAACATCTAGATCACCTAAGAAGAGTTTTATTAAATGTAGAAAATTTGGCATTTCATTGAATCCCAAAAAGACACTCTTTGGTCTAGAAGAAGGTAAACTCTTGGGACACATAATATCAAAAGATGGAATCATAATAGATCCAACTAGAATAGAAGCAATCTTAACCATCACTCATCCTAGAAACATCAAGGAATTACAATCATTTTTAGACAAAATAAATTTTCTTAGGAGATTCATTTCTAACTTATCAGAATTAATCAGAGAACTAAATAACATGTTAAAGAATGATTCAACACTTAAGTGGACAGTGGAGGCTAAAAAGTCTTTTGAGGAAATCAAAGAAGCCCTTACTAAAACACCAATCCTCATAAGTCCTAATTTCAAAAAAGATTTTATAATTGTTTCTTTTGCTTCAGAACATACTATTGCAGCTGTCTTGTTACAAAAGAATGATCAAGGTTATGAGCAACCTATTGCATTTTTTAGCAAATATTTGAGAGATGCTACACTAAAGTACAACATAATGGAAAAACAAGCACTTGCTTTAGTAAAATCTATTAAATATTTCAAAGTGTACATCTTGTATTCACACATCATTGCTTATGTTCCAAATTCAGTAGTAAATTGGGCCTGAATGAAAGAGAGGCAAATGGATTGCCACTATTTTGGAATATGACATAGAAATAAAGCCTACAAAACTTATCAAAGGCCAAGGTTTAGCTAAATTCATGGTTGAATCGAACTGTCAGGCCTTATATATAAATTTCATCGGTGCCTTGGATGATTAGGAAGAGATGGCGACTCCACAAATCAGTAAACCTTTCATAGGTTCACCTTGGTATGCAGATATCATATTTGTTTTACTAAACTCACAGGCTCCTCTTGGTTTATCTAGAACTAAAAGTAGATTTTTGAAAATGAAATCAATTAAATATTTTATCATAGATATTGCTTTATTTTGGAAAGATAATGGTGGCATTATATTAAATTATTTATTAAAATATGAAGCTGACAAAGTTATGCAATAATTTCATGTAGGAGATTGTGGAGGACAGCTATATTGGAAAATTACTGTTGATAAGATTTTAAGGGCAGGTTTTTATGGCCCACCCTTTTTGCAAATGTCAAGAAACATGTGACCTCCTGTCACAAGTACCAAATATTAGAGGGCAAAAAGAAACTCTTACCATTGCCTCTCAAACCCATCTCCACATAAATGCCTTTTCAACAATGGGATCTGGACGTCATTGGGGAAATTCACCCAGCCTCCTTAGCCTAGCATAAATGGATTTTGACAACCACTGATTACTTGACTAATTGGATAGAACCCATCCATTCTAGACAAGCCACAAACTTTGTCATCATTTAATTCCTTGAGAACAACATCCTTTCTAGATTTGGATGCCCCCAAAAGCTCATTACTGATAATGTAGCTGCTTTCAAATCCAACAAAATGATAGAATTTTGTAACAAATATCACATTACCTTGGCCATTCCACTACCTATTACCCTCAAGGTAATGGAATTGAAGAACCCTCAAACAAAAGACTTGTTAATATCATCAAGAAACTGTTAGAAGACAATAGGAAGACTTGGAACAAAAAGTTGGTTAATGCCTTATGGGCAGATAGACTAACTACCAAAAAATCCATTGGTACATCTCCTTACTAGCTAGTATATGGAATGGATGTTGTTTTTCCATCCTATTTAGGATTACCAGTGATGAAAATGATTCAAGAGTTGCAAGTAGAGCCAAATGATATCCAAAGGAGGATAAATCAGACAATACATTTTCAGCGAGATAGAGAAGAAGTCTATGTCAAATCACAAGTGATCCAGGATAAAATCAAAAATATTTTTGATAAGAAGACCAAAGCTGATGATTTTTACATAGGTGATAAAGTACTCAAATGGGATTCTAGAAGAGAAGAAAAGGGCAAACATGGTAAATTTGATTTCTTGTGGAAAGACCCTTATGTCATTTATGGTTACAGAGGTAACAATGAATTTTTATTAAGACAATTAGATGGAACAGATCTACCAGGAGGACCAGCCAATGGTAGAATGATGAAGCACTACTTATCCACATATTAACAAGTAGTTCATTTGTTTACTTTTCTCATTGTATATAACATTGCAAAGTTTAGATTGGATTGGATGGTAATATTTTGAGGTTGAAGCCCGAAGAGAAGGCCCTAAGCTTTGAAAGGAATACCATCATTTATATGAATAAAGAAGATCACAAAGGAGCAGTTACAAGGAAACTACAATCAAAGATTCAAAGGCTATTGATCTTAAAGTTCTTAACATTTCACCAGGAAATGCCATCCCCATGTGGAGCCACTGTTAGGCTCATATAATAAATTAAAAATTGTAAAGAGAGTATGTCCTAAAAGAATAATCAAAGGACAAAAAGAAAGAAAAAAGATTAAAAAAAGTGAAAAATATGAACCCCAAAAAGAGATAAAAATAGATCATGAAAGTGTGCAAATTCAAATGCCACTACTTTTTACTTTACTGCACAAAATAAGATTGTGTGTAGCTTGTCAAAAATGCCACAATCCATGATGGTAAAATAGTTTAATCTTGACTCATTCATGCTTTAAATTTCATGTTGATAGATAGAGAATAAATTCTAGCCAAACTGTTTAATCTTGGCAGATCAATAGTTAGGTAGAGAATAATAATGAGTTCATCAATTTAATCTGAGCCACTGGAAGTTATAAGGTTAGAATTAGATAGTTTTCTTATCAAAATAAAAAGAAATAAAGGATCAGCAAGCTCAAATGCACCCAATGAATGAAGAGAAAATGTTAGGGTAAATAAAGGGTAGGTAGAAAAAGTTTTGCAAATGCACAAGGTTGCTAAGTCAAAAATCACATTCATTATGCTTAATCCTATGTTTCATGTGCAGGAGGAATTGTGAAAGGGAAAGGATATTCACCAAAGCTGGTTTACTAATTTCCCCTCATTTCATTAGATCCCCACATACTTATTTGCCAATTTCCCCTCATTATCCCTTCATTACTCGTAAAAACCCCTTCCCTTCATTTTGACCTCTTATTCGCTTGGTTTCACACATTTTCCTAGACATTACCCTTCAAAAACCATCCCCCTTCCCAAAACCCCTTTCCCTAAGTGTGAACCCCATTCCCATTACAAACACTACATTCCCCCCTTGTTAATTTCCCCTTTTCCCTTTAAAAAACCCACAAAACCCCTTTTATCCTAAGTTATTTACTATACCACCGCATATATAATTCAACCCCCCACATTAATATTCCCTGATACCCTTTTAACTCACCAAACCTTGGTGTATAATTGAAACCCCCTCCATATAAGCCATGGTCCCACCTTTATTAACCATTTGCTTATATTAAAAAATCCTGACATTATTCATTAATTAATTACAATTATTGTAATTAAACCCCGAGCCCCGCTAACCACTTTCTTGACTTCGTTCGTGCAACTTCACTGCGCGATATCCCTTTGATCTCCCACCCCCAGATCCAACGACGCATAGCCATATCGCGCATATTCATCGTCCGATAGGTAATAGCCCAAGAGCATGCGAGATTCACGGTTTTTGCTGGGCACTATTTTGCTACGTGGCGGCACCAGGTTATATTGTGTGTTTGCGAAAAATACCGCTCACCATCCAAAAGTGGTGCGATATCACACAAAACCACCTCCCCACCTAAAAGCAAAACTGCCCACTGTTCATTCAATAATACGCATGCCAAAATCTAACTGTTATGGGTTAAAAGGACGAAAAAGCCCCAATTTGTTCTTTTCACTTGTTTTCAATGTAAATCTCTACTACCCCGGCTGCGGGTGAATATTAAAGGGAGTAATACGAGGGCGGCCTTCCCACTGGGCAAGTGGCAGCCCAGATTCGCCAGCTGTAAGGGAAATCTACGGGCCTGCCACCCCCGTCTTGTTATATTGAATGCGGGCCTTTACTCCGCCCTGCAACTTGCCGTCGACCGCATTATAGCTTGCTTGCGATTCGTCTCTCCGGTGTTCAGTTTGCAGTCCGTTTGCGTTGGAATGTCCATTCCTTGGGGCGTCGCTCTGAGGTTTATTAAGATCTAGCCTTCGCTAGTCATGCATTATTTGATGTCTGTTCTGTTTACCGTCTGGCAGTGGATGCTTTGTCTGTTCGGTTTGCCGCTGGTTCTCGTGCCTTGGCAGTGGTCTCAAAGGTTTAGGCCTCGGCCCTCAACGCAAAAGGCCTTGGTCTCTTCCTTTGGGCACCCTGGCTCTCCCGTCTGCAAGTAATAGTATTCATGTGCTCTCACTGCGCCCCTCGGCGCTCCTGTTGACATTCTTAGTTGGCTCTTTGTGTTAATTCTCACCTCGCCCCTCTGTGTTCCTTCTGACTCGAATCTGTTGCCCTACGTGCTTCTGTTAGCCATTAAGCCTTTGCGCAAGGTTAATTGGTTCTCTGTGACTCTTGGTTGGCGGAGACCCAGTTCTTTGTGCAGTCTTCGTTTCAGTGTTACTCCAGAATGCCGCGTGAACGACTCAGCCTTATCAGCCAAAGGGGTGGGTCTCGGGGAGGTTCCAGAGGAAGAGCTACCCCTCAGCGCTCCTCTCACTCCACAGAATCCTCCTCTGAAGAAGTTGACTCTCATGGGGCAAAGCAAGGCTGGGGTAGAGGTAGAGGTCGAGGCCATGCAGCTGCGTGTTCGCACAGCTCTCATCCCTCAACCCGTTTTTGGTTCCCCGGCTCCTTAGACAATTCTACTTATTTTGTGTCTGTTTGGATTGAGAAGTGTGATAATGTAGCTCCTCCAGAAGTCCCTGCGGAGCCTCAGCAACCTTCTCCTGTTCACTGTCAAAGAATTCAGCCTACGGAGGCCTCGGGTGCAGTGGCGGGTCCAAGCGAGCCGGCTAAAGATGACGCTCCTTACACAGACTCGAGCGCGTCAGATCAGTATGGTTGTAGAATCGTTGAGGAGCAACCATCCACCTCCATGGATGTTTGAGCTTGCCTCTACATCGTTTTGGTTTGGATATGACCCCAGGTGGTCGTTTCTGCGGTTCTATGATGTTTGTTCGGCGACTCCAGTTCACAGCGTTCTTCGTTGGATAGTTTTTGATAAGCTCACGCAATGGCTCAGCTTTGTTCAGGTCGGATTCGGTTTTCATCTTCGACTATGTTTGCTGCTCTATCTCTGTTTGTATAACTCTCTGGACAAATCCCGGGATAGTGGGTTTTGGTATGTGTCAAATGGTCTGGCTTTCAGTGGGTTCCGGATTGTGTCCAATTGTCAGTCTTTCAGTCATGGTTTGTGTCAATTGTGTATCCAGAGTCTGTTGGACAAGTCAGTTTTCAAAGGAAGTTTCACCCTCTAGTGCTAAAGTCCCGCTGAATCCATCTCAGTATGGAGAATTTTTGAGGCCAGCCTCGATGTAATCTTTTTTGTAATCTTTTTGTATAATAATAGAAGTAGCCTAATTTACAAAAAAAAAATGTAAATCTCTACTAAACCAATTCTGACACCCTGAGCCTCTAAGTGACCAATTTAGGCACCTTTTGCCACCTGAAGATATTGTAGAAACCAAATTGAAGCAGCAATTAGCCAGTTGAAGCCTCAATACCTTTTGCAGCTACCACAAAGGCCCGTCTGCACACCAAAACCGTTAAATTCTAGGTATTCTTGATATAACCAGAATGACCCTGTAATTTGAAGTTATACACAGTAATTATCCAAAGTTAATTAATTAAATTAATTAAAAAAACTTCCTAAACTCAAGAAAAGTTTAATGTGCACCCAAACCCCTTTTTACAGTCTGTTATTACTCTCCCCACAGTTCCAAACCTTCAGACCTTACCCCTAAAAACCACAGAAAGAGTAATTCAGTTGAATAGACTAAATTATGGCTTCCCAAACCTCTCTGGATGTAAGACCTCTGCAAACTCCTAACCTGGACATTGACCACCTTCCTTTAGCCGACAAAGAATTTTAAATCAAGGACACTACTTTCCCTACCTACCTACTGAAACTCCACTGCTGGAGTAAAGACAATTTTTTGAACCAGAATGATGACATTCACCTATGGGAGTCCAATTTTCCCAAGTACTTGTTCCTAGAAGTACACCCATTCCCAAAAATCATCCACTTCCGCCAAGCTTTCTGTATTCCCAATCAAAGAGCCATAGTCACCCCTGACCAACAAGTTTTATTCACCATTACTGCATAATCAATTAATCAAATGCTGCAAATCAGCCAGGGCCCAATGAGACCCCACTCTCCATTGAAGGCTTACTTGAACTCTACATCAAGCTAGACCTTCCTAAGAAGGCTCAGATTTTTCAAACCTTCATCATAGAGGAGTCTCATACTCCAACATATAGTCCTCCATATGCTGCCACCATTTTTCGGAGAGAGGCAGACAAATTATAACTATGCTCTCTTGCATTCTAGGGTACACCACAGATGAACAGGTGGATGAGGCTGTTCTTGCTTTCCTTTCTATATTTTGCTCATGCAAGCCTCCTGCTACAGTTTACAACTATGCTCAGTTCATAGCGGACATAATCCATGAACAATTCATCAGAATACCAAATGAGAGAGTCTTCAAATATTCATCAGTGTTATTTCATATGTTCTTGTACTTCCAATCAGAAAAAATTTCCTGTCAGCATCCAAAAGTTAGACACCAAAGGAAATCTAAGATCTGTCATCCATTGGACACCATTGATCCAAAAATACTCCACTATTTTTTCTTTAAAGACTTCATTGATTCATTCGTCCATCCAGTTATAAATATGCTAACCATTAGCTATCAGCCCAGAATCAGTCAGGAGATTAAGAGAGTTTTACAATTGGCAAAGAATAGTAGAGTGGGAGCATGGTCTCTATACTAGGACCACACAGAAATTAGGATATATGGATGCCAACTTACTCCCTACAAATTTCCCAAATACCTCCCCATGAGGATATTTGCATTAGAATACTTTAGGTAGATTTTAAACTCTGATGAAGTTAATTTCCTATCAGCTAGGAAGAAGACCCAATATAAAATGAAAAACCAATTGGGCCCATTTATTTGTAATAATAGGGAAGCTGGACTAGAGGGAGATAAAATTTTGCAGTAGATGAATTTCAAGAACAGTTTTATGTGGCAGTATGACCCTCATGGAGTCATAAATAAACTAAGGCTCAAAGTCAAATTGGGTCCTTTCATACATGATCCTAGGCCAAACATTGAGAGATTTGCCAACCAATCAGAATGGTTGGAAAACACTTTGATAGATGTGGAGAATACTATAGTAGATGTGGAGAATACTTTGATATATGTGGAAAATAATATTGATACTAGTTCCTTTCTGCAGGTTACAACCCTAGAAGAACAGATGAATATTCCTCCTATTTTGCAGACTCCAGCCAATGAAGACAAAAATGCAAAAAGAACTAGGCAAGAAGGTTCTAGCTCAGGAATGGACACCACAAATGACCAATTTGAGATCAATTACAGGAAGAGGCCCAATATTAATCCCGTAACTGAACAGGAAGACACCATTGATACAGTGGAAATCACTGACACTGAAACAATGGTTGGAGGGAATAAAGGCCCAATAGTTTCAAAAGAAATACACTAGCCTTCTACCTCAAACACCCAACTTATTGAGAAATAAGTTAGCATTGAAGTCTCTTCATCCAGCAAGCCTGTGGATAAAGAGAAAGATATTAAAGAGAAATACAAAGAAATTAAGTTGAGGAATGAGGCATTGAAGGCTGATACTTATGCCCAATACTTCAAGCCTACAGTCCAGCAGCCCAAATCATCAGCTAACTACATGAAAACTGAATTTGAAGTTTTGACTAGGGATGTTCACCCTATTGACCAGATCGAATTCCATAAGCAGGCATGAGAGATGGTTTATTCCACCATGACAAATAAAGCAATGACTTTGCACAAACTCTAAAGTTCACAAGATAATATCACAACACAATATAAACTGGAAAAGGCATCCTCACAGGCCATGGACAACAGAATCAAGTCACTGGAAGACTTGGTGATTGAGCTTGGGTATAATCCAAATGATGTCAAGGCTGCAGAGAAATTGATAAAGAAGAAGAATGAGGATATTGCTCCTTTGAAGAAGAAACTAAGGCTGCCTCATTCAGAACATCCACGGATGAAGGAGGTCTTAGAAAGACAAAGACAACAAGAGGAGATGATGGAACTAATTCTCCAACTAAATGATCAATTGAAAGAAATGGAGAAGGAGTTGGACAACTTAATACAGCTGAAACAGGCCAGCCTCGAGAAAACCACTGCCACTGCCTTTCCAACAGTCACTACAACAATACCATCAACCTTGGCAGCTTCATTGGTCCCCATAGCTCCACTGGATACAACACTTCCAGCTGCAGCAACATCTACATCAACAACATGTTCAACAACAACAACAGCTCAGCCAAATGATGAGGCAAGAAAATTGTTCAAAGCAACGAAGGACATGTCCATTCAGACCATGAAAATAAACTGATTAAAAGAAAAAATGACAAGTCTAGAGGATGAGAAGAAACTGGCACAAATAATGCACAAAAATGAAGTTTAGAAGTCAACCAGGTTGACTGAGAGGACAAAGAACCTAGAGAAAGAGTTAACATTGAATGAGCCACTTGGCCAAGCTAAAGAACATCTATGGGCCAATATCATTGACTCTGTCAATGATATGTGGCCATCTATACAAGTCATCTTTGAACAAAATGATTTAGTCAAAGAGGCTATAGAAGCAATTCAAAGAGTTAAAGCGGAACTTGTAGACATGCCAGAAGAAGCCACCAGAATAATTCACTTTCTTAACTCTAAAAATAAATATGAATTGTAGGAGCTAGACATAGCTGATAGGACTGGCACCATACTAAAGGTGAAAAAGGTGCTCACCAAGAGGAATTTAATGATGAACCTTGAGGACAAATGCCAAACCATGCAGTCGACTATAGATAGGTTCATGGTTAAGTTTGATGCTTTAAGGCAGAAAGGTCTGCCAAATCCCTTGGAGATAAATGACAGATTAATTCCTCATGAGGACTACAATAGGAATATTAGAGAAGTGGCTAAAGATCAAGCTAATAATTCATCCATGAAAGGGATGCCTACAGGAAAGGTTCTGTACCAGACATTTGAGTACTTGTTTTACCTCTAGTGTGAGGCAAAACACCTTTTTGTGAACATACCCACATTTGCCAAGTACACAGAAGCAGATGAAATCTGCAGAAAAATGGTAAATATCAAATTACCAGATGCAAATATTTGGGAGAAATTAAATGACTTACTATAAAAGGGCAAGGTAAAAGTCAAAACAGAGCAGTAAAAGAAAAGAAGATGGCCAACTCAGATGAAAGAGTATCAGTTAAAAGCCAAAGTAAAAAGAACATTCAGCGTGGAAGACCAACAACAAAATAGAATAAACAGAAAAAGATCAAATAATAAGACAACACAACCAAATAAATAGGGACAAATTGGACAAATTATAGCCGTTGAATATCTCTCTCTATCTTCTTGCATGAAGATATTTCTTTTTCCTAGATTAATTCTCAAGACGGTTTGGGATATTTTGTAAACAATTTTTGTATAAATACTTCATAATTCAAAGTATTGAGGGTGGATTGCTAGACATTTCTATAGCTGTATTGATATATAACCTGAGGGTTCATTGTACCAATTTTTCAAGTCAACAGACTAGTCTTAGTAATAAAGAGATCGCATTATAGGATTCATGTGTTGAGCTACTTCAGTGAAGTATTTTCTTTTGTCAAATTTTTATTTTCTTATGTGTTTCACGAAATTGCATGCTATCTAAATTGAATGAATTAACTAGAATTATATTACAAAATTTGTTTAAGTACACTCTGCCTTGAACAATTAATAACTTTAATGTTTTCTTCTGATATCCAGATTACAGAATACTTCATTGCTCCCTAGTTTCGATTGACCCCTACCACTTCCTTCATTATCCAGTTTAAGGAACCCTTGATTGCTCCTTGGATTCAATTGAAAACCACTTCACCATCCAGCCTTAAGATCTAAATTTACTCGACTACCTTGCCCTGTAAACACTATCTTTAGAACTTGATCCAGTCCTGTTTGCTTGATACTTGACCCCATAGTCCAATGGTAAAAGACATCTCTCTATCCATCTAAGTTAGTGATCCCACCACCAAATCAAAACCAAAACCCAAGTACAATCATAACTAGCCTAAAATCAATTGACTAAACAAAGTTAAATCATAAAGAGAGAGCCCTCTGTGAGCATTAGGAAGGCTAGATCCAAATCTACAAAGTAGGTTTGTGGTTACCTATATCATTTCTTTCACAACAACTCTAGAGAAATTTTGGAGTGATAACACAGATGATGGAATATACAAATCAAATGCCATCAAACCTCATAAAAGCTCCTCAAAACCCCTCCAAAATATCTTGGGCTCGTTAATGATTCCAACCTCCACCTATGACATGTCTTCCCCCAACACTGAAAGCCCATCCTAACCATGCCATAAGGAACACCAAAAAAAGTAACAACATAAATCCTCTACCCCAAGATTGCTTGCCCTCAAGAAATCCATATCTGTCGACAAATATGGCAATCCCGTGCAATTGAGATTCAATGCCTGGATCCCATACAAACCACTGGGTGATACCATACCTCGGTGCCACCCAACCAAGAATGGATCCCTCAATTCTTGGATCCTAGACTTAACTCTAACTCGACCTACCATCAACAGATCCTCTCGAATCCCAATGCCACCATGGCCACTCATCAACACCCCTATCCCATGGCTCTAGTTGTGCTTTGTCTCCAGCTATGGTTGTCACTCCCTCAACTGAATACCAACTCATCACCTCTCTCCAATATAACCCCTAGCTCAATCCAATGCCAATACCATTCTCCTGATGTTAGGGTAGAATGCTGAAGAGTTGTCGACCTGTATCCCACTTCCAATTGGAACATGTAGTATATGTCATGTCTAAGGGTTCCCGCTCCATTATGCCCTTGACTAAGGATATCGTACCATCAATAGGATACCAAATCATGATCTCCCACCAATCTAATGTATGGACACATGTGCAAGGAATACATCTACTAGGTTGATACTAGTCCATGCTCAACTCTTGATGCTCTGCCCAGTCAACCAACAAAATATGTCCAAGAAATCCTGTCCCTATCCCTATAATGGGAAAAAGTGGGCAAGTTACGCTACAAGCCCTATCTATGTACTCTTGGAGAGGGTTCATGCCTAAAATTGTTGCAGATTTGTTGGTTTCCACTACATATGTTTGTACCTCATCAACGGGTAGACCCAACAATGGATGCACTTCCTTCTCCCTCGTATGGTGGGAAACTCCATGCTCCTCTAGTCCACCAATCTCCTACAAAATTGACCTGTTAGACTCCAACACCTCATGAGGACAAGTGTCTGTAAATATTGCCACCTTGCTAGTTGTCTGTACATATGTTTTCTCCTCATCAATGGCTTACCTCAAGGATGGCTACTCATCCTCCTCCATCATGGGCTCAACATGAACCTCCAACTGGCTCTTCCCAAAAGGTTCATCATGCTTATTGTGCATATCATCCTCCTTAATGACTCATTCTCCTCCATATGCTACTCCTAATGAATCATCACTGGTGACTCATCATCCTGAATTCTCCCATAGGTTCCATTGACTGCTCAACATACACATTGGAATATAGATTCAGTATGTTGTCAACAACTCCACATGAATGCTCATGCTCCCCGGAGGCATCCTCGTATGACCCCATAGACTCATCCAAAGAAGACTCCTAATCCTGAAATACAAAAGGAATATCCTCCTACTCTATCTCTGCCATCTCCTATGCATCTCTCAAGCATGAGTGGTCAGATCCCCAAGGTTCCTTGCAAATGAAGCAAAAACTGTTCCTCCTCATCTCATTCTTGTTGCATGGTTAGTCACCATAAATCTACTACAACTCCTCCTGGTCAACCATCTCGTGAACAATCCAATGTTCTACTCAACTAACCTTTCCACTAAGTCGTAAGCATAAGGTGAAACCAATTGGTCCTCCCTCCAAATGGCCAACAGCTTAGACTGTAACCTCCTGCAAATGGCATCACGACCTCCCATACATGAGGATAAAATAGACTGCATGTGTTTTATGACTGTATCAGTATGATGTTTCTTAATGTTGAAGAAGCATTGGAACATCTACAGGATCAAGTCATCACACTCTAAATCAATCATGATGTCATAATATCTAACTAGGGCCATGGCTTCTAGCATCTCAAGATTCTTCCCAAAAGTAGGACCCTCACTATTATCCAAATCCTGGAAGGTATCTACTATTAGTCTGAAGACTCTCCTCATTTTTTCATCACTGTAAGGAGGTATAGGCGGTTAGCATTATGATATTGTTGAGACATAAGGCAACTAGAAGTGTGACCCCTTCACAAGGGTACTCTAAGAACTTGTTTTGTTTTAGGGCAAGCATATCTGGTTTTAGGGCCCAAGTTAAGTTTTTACCATCAGAATGATGCACCTTGGAGAGGAGTGAAGCAATTTCTTCTAGTTTGAGAAGAACTTTCATCGTGACCCTCATGAGTTTCAAATATGTCCCAAGTTTAAAATTTTATGTCCCAACTCATGCTCTTCTTATGGATGCTCTTGTTGTAGCATAGAGAGTATCCCTTTGGAAAATTATTTGTTTGTTGTCGTTGCTATTTTATTAAGGGAGTTTGCAAATGTTTTATCCATGTTTGAGCTCAATGATGATAAGAATATCAAGTTGACTTCTACAAGAACTTGAAAGAACAACAATAGTACACAATAAAGAATGGTGGACGCAATATACAAACCTTATGGCATAAAAACCAGTGAAAAAAAGTACTCAACCTGTCAATGCATCATAGACAGTTACCTATAGTGATTCCTATGACAAATTTTCTTGAAAGCTCATGACTCATAGATACTCAAATTTAGTTACTAAAACTGACACTCAACATTACAATGGTTCTGTATCAACACAAAGCATGTTTACAAGCTCAACCCTGCAACAAATATTGTAAACCCACTAATAGTTTTTCGCACAGGAAACATTAGCATCAACCCTTCCTATCAATAGTTTGAACAACTCCAACATACTTTCCATGTCTCAACAATATACTCATATCCATTCATAACCCTACAAGTTATGGAATGCTAAAAATTTAGAGGCAGAATCAATAAGAACAGAACAAATATTAGCTTGATTCAAGAGTACGGAGTAGAAGGTAGGAACCTGGAACATTTCTTCAAAAACTATTGAATGACCCAACATAGACTTTGATAAAAAGATTCACTATCCCCATGCTTCCAACAGTAGCAGTTAATAATGTACTAGAGAAGCCAAGAATGCACAGTGAATTTTCTGAGGCAAAAACAACTGGTTCTTGTACCAAAATCCCTTGCAGTTGTATGACTAATCACATCAGTGGCTTGATTTGCCATTTTCCTTCATCAATAATTCCTCCAAGGTAATATGTCTCAGTCTTCATCCAATAATTGTCACCACAATTCTGCATTTCAACAATGACACATACACTGATGACTCAACCCTTGTCGTACATTATGCTGGCCTCAACGAAATAACTTATCAATGAATGTCATCCCTACACGAACCACCAAAATTGCATGCACATGTAAACAATGACCTCAACCCTTCGTCCCTTCAATTTTAATTGGGTTTGGTTGCTGAATTGGACTCCCGTTCCAGGTAAACTCCACGAGACGTCCAAGACAAAGGTACAAATCGTCACCATATACGAGCTGGACCTCCGCTACAATAAATTTATGCAACAATAGTGGACTCGATAAATGATACAATGGATTTCCAGATCACCTACAGACATTGCCACTGTCTAATGTTGCCACCAACAAATTAAATGGTTTAGTCCATGGAATTCTATAAATGATAATAACATTCTTTAGTAGTATGAATGCAAGCTATTTGAAAAGTATCACAATAGACTTCAATTTTTATTCTTCTAACATGATCGAAATAGTATAAGAACTTATAGGTATCTTTCATGTGACCTTCCACATGACAATTGGTACACCATAGGTGATTCTTCTGAAGTGAAAGTTGCATCAAGGAATTTTGAAATTATTCTAATTTATCATTAATATTACTGTTGATTGGGCCGATAATGGATTGACCTTCATCCTCTTGTTTGATTTGTTGTGTTATTTTAAGGGCTTCCTTGCTTGTTTTAACTTCATGCATTTGTAGTGGTCCATGAATTTTTTGTAGTAGGTCAACCACATACCATTGTACTAGAAGATTCTCGTTGATAATATACGAGATATGACTTAATAAGTCTTTGAACCATTTGTCTTATTCTCAAACAGATTCATTTGGCCTCTGCTTGATTTCCTGTAGTTTATGTGTTGTCAAATGTTTAACGTTTTTGTGCCTTGAAGAATGTGAGGAAGCTAGACTTGATCTCATCTTTTGTTTTATTTCTTTTCTCAATTATGTTCATGAACCATGTTAGAGCATGTTTCCTTAAAGTTGCAGCAAACTGTGCCATTTTCTTATCTTCATTGTTAATGTCATTTGTGGTCCAAAATTTTCCACAAACAAACCAATGCCTTTTCGGGTCTTCATTAGCCTCATAGACGGGTATTTGATTTAGGCCCATGTTATGCATATAGGGAAATGTCAGATGAAATTGATCATTTTGATTAGTTTCCTCGATGTGGCTTATGTCTTCTTCTTCGCTATCGATGATATTTTGATATAGTATCTTATTGGTCTAATAAGCCCTATCTGTATATTCTATGAACTAACTTATTATGGTTGTGACTCTTCATCGATCAATTCCTAAATTTTGGTTTCTTCAACGGATACGAGCTATGACAGGGGGGGTACAAGCATGAGATTAGTCATTTGGAGAAGTATTTGCTCTAATCCATTGTTATTATTTAATTGTTCTTGGTTAACATTTTCATTTTCTTGATGGTTTCTTTGGTTTTCTTCGGTCTTCCAGATTGTAGGTATTTTAGAATAATTTTGTGACTCAAGGAATTCTTGAATGCTTGGACATGACAAAGATCTAATCAGAGTATTCCTTACTGTTGGACTAGAGTCATCAACTTTCATATAGTCTACTTGTTCTATAGGGGTTATCAGTAGACCTTCATTCTCCGTTAGTGTGGGAAGTGCTACACCTCTCAACTCATCTAAGGAGTCCTGTGCACCTTGATGAGCCTCAATATTGCAACAAGAATGTTGAAACTCCCAAGACTACCAACTAAAATTATGAACCCAGGGTGCGTACAAACTTAAGATGTGTTAGCATTGTATGTGCGACATACAATGTGTCCTTATTTCTTTAATCTGATGTAATGGAGTGAATTTCATGAAATCAAAGCCTAAAATAATTGCATAAATGGAAATGTTTCTCTATTTTCAAGAAATGGAAAACTTGTTCAAATGCAAACGTTAATCCTAATTGCAAGAAGGTAAAGGTTATGCCATTTGCAGGAATGAAAATCACTTGTCTATTTTCATATTGTAAACCTTGTGCTACTTGTAGCAATGTGTATCATTAGTCTTATTGTATAATGTGAAAATTTGCCTTGAAAAGTAACTAATCCTATGCAAGAACAACAATTTGTAATTGAAATCCGAAGAGCATGAATTCAAACAAATAGGCCTAATATACTTTGTAAAATGGAAATTTCTAAGTGGTGTGTATTCTTCCAAAATCATTGATTTAGAGCCTAGCGGTCATTATTCAAGCCTAAGAGACAAAAACCAAGCTTTTGGAGCAAATGTGGTCAATTTTACACGTGTTGCAGAAGGTGCTACAGGAGGCCCTATTTTGCTACATGAATGAGATAACTTGTTGAATTCCCAAGTCAATCAAATGCAAATGGGTTGGGAATTTTTATTATTATTAAGTAATATGTCTTAGGATTCCATTCCAAGTGGAATTACTCCAAAATATCGTTGTTAACACATGCTAAAAAATAACAGAAAATCATTACTCTAAAACCTGGAAATTCAAGAACTAGTGAGCTAGTTAACCTACTAAATGCCTAACCTAATAAAGCGTGAATTATATGGAGTGAATTTTTTTATTAACTTGATTTTTTTTATGATCCAATTCAAGTGAAATCAATTCAAATGAAGCTTACTAACACATTAGAAAAAACAACATAAAATTATTACTATTTTGCTACAAGGGACTTCTAGAAATTCTAGATTTGTGAACTAGTAAACCAATCCAAGTAGCTCAATGATGAATATGAATTTTCAAAGATATTTTAAGTATGAATAATTCTTTTGAATTTTTAAATAACCTAAAAAACAACCCACTTCAATAACTTAACTAATGTAACCTACAACAAAAGAAGCATGAATAGTAAATGCAAAAATAATAGATGCAAGTGAAAAAGACATTCAAAGGACATAAAGAAATTATAAAAGAGGGTTTTGAGGCTCTTGGGATGGCCAACACCAAGGAAAATTAGTGTCATGTGAAGTAAACCAAGATTTAGAAGCTAAAAATGGCACCAAACTTCATTATTTGAATCAATCCAAGTACATCCCTACTAGAAATGAAAGTGTAACTACTAAGGAACAAGTTTTCTCCACAAGAAGACTAAGAAATACATGCCCCTAGAGGCCAATTCGAATTGGTACTTATACAAAATGAAGAGGAAGCATTCTCCTTGAAAGGAGGAAGATTTCCCCTCCAAAATCCCTCAAATAGTGGATCTGGTTCTCAACATTAGGAATCTACATTAAATTACAGGGAGCACATTCCTAGATTTTCTCAATCACTAGAGCTCCAAAATTTGTGCAATAATTTCATCATATCTTGTTAATTTATTCTCTAATCTTGATCCTCCTTTAGAAGGGAGCAAGTCCCTAAATTATCTCCTCCTCCAAATCTTCATAATCTTCCCAATATTCTCACAATATTCTACAAAAATAAATAATATTAGGCACAAATATGCAATTATCTCTAAAACTTCCTAATGAACATATTAAAGTTAAAAATATGTCATCTAATGAAAAATGAGAGGTTTAACGTATTGAAGGATGGTCATATGGGCCTTCAACTTATGTCTAATTTGGAGGCCCATCACATATTCACTCCCACGCTCCCGAGCCTTCATTCTTTTCCTCTAGTATTCTTGTTCTCTAATTTTCTCTCCTCTCTTTTGTATTTATCCCTTGGTATTTTTATTTTTATTTTTATTTTTTATTTTTTTTATGTCAGTCGATGGTTTCTATTAGCAATCACTACGCAGTCTATTGTTTTCTTGTTGTTTTTTCCGAACAGATGACTTCCTTCCTTCCATCTTTGTAAATTATAAATACTTCTTAAGTTTATCTTTTGTTTTCATTGTCGCTTTTATTTCTCACAATTTGTTAACCCCCCCCCATGTTGATCGACTAGTGTTGTTTCGCAAGGGGATATCCATCGGCCACACTTATTTACTTAAAAAGTAATCCCACTCTTCTTTCATATCTTTGTAATGATTATCAAGAAATTTCTGCCAGTTTTCTTGATCCTTCCACTAGTTAGTATTGGCTGACGACCCTAATGGTGGCTAGTACTCAAGAATGTGGCATGCAACTTTGTCAAGAAGAAACTTGTGTAGTAGGGTTGGAATTGTGTAGAATAAACCATCGTGCAAGTCTTTGTAAAATCTAGTTTTTATATGTTTAACATAAGCCATGTCTTCTATGGCTTTTTCTTCGCAGCAGTCTTCTAGAATTGATTTGAGCCAC
Organism: Pinus taeda; assembly: GCA_000404065.3. NCBI lineage: Eukaryota > Viridiplantae > Streptophyta > Pinopsida > Pinales > Pinaceae > Pinus > Pinus taeda. The sequence goes on from APFE030446603.1 coordinate 126,552, forward strand.
TCATGTAGGTTCATTCGACCATTGTTGGATAGTTTCAGTAGTAGTCGTGCATCTGTTTCATTTTGAGGGTTTTTCATGGGCAATGTTGTCGAGAAACTTTTTGATTTTGACTGGAACGCCCTCTATGAAGCACTCATGTGCTTCTGTGAAGAAGTTACTTCTAGATTCCGCAAGTAACAAGCGATTCCTTCATGCATAATTAATCAAATAATTATTGATCTCTTCTTCCCACCATAGTTGTATCTCATTTAGGGTTAACATTTATGCCTGCACCATATATGACTTGATTTTCTACTACCAACATCGAAACCAATGTTCTAATCTAGCGAATAGTGAACATGGTTACTAGTAGATAAACTTCAAGCAATTATACAATAAGTATATAAAGGCACGAGAAAACATTAATGGAGTGATAACCAAGTTGAGCACATATATATTCTTATTATGTATAAAAAATAAAATATAAAATATAGTTAATAATAATGATGATATTGTAATAGTATTAATATTAAAAAGGATTACTATTATTTTTTGAAATTTTATTTTTGTATTTAAAATATATATGAAAAAAATAGTTTCATTATTACCGTAATTTATTAAAATAATATTTCAATAATATCATTTAAAAAAATCAATTTTTTTGGGTATTTGTTATAGACATTCCTTTTTAAAAAGTTGAACTTATGATTCTGGATTTTGTCAAAATCTAGTAACTTTTTAAAAAATATAAGTTTAACTTATTTAGTTTGGAATGTTTAAGTATGTTGAATCTATTTATACATTCAAAAATGCATTTTAAATGACAAAAAAATTACAATCTCACTCAAAACTATGGCCAAAAGTTAAAAACTATTTGATCTATTACTTAAAATGGCATATAATAAAAGAAATTACTAAGCAAAGAATTGCATGTAATTTTATCGTTCCACAATCATTTTGTCATTATTGCATGGAGCAACAACCAATGACAAAATAGAAGCATATTTTTAAATACTAAGCACATCCTACAACAAATACTTATTTAAATATTCAAGATATAATAAATATTTATTTAAATATTCAAAACCTTATTAATGGCTTCTACTTGCCCATTGGCCTCTGGTTAATAGGGAGTCAAGCTATCATGTTGAAGTCCCAACTTAGCATTTAATTCAGACATCATGTAATTTTGGAAATGTTTACCATGGTCTGTAATGATATCTTGTGGCACACCAATTCTAGCAAGGACATGTTTAAAAAGAAATAATTTAGTTATTTCGTCAGTGTTATTGTATGTAGGCATCGCTTTGACCCATTTGGTAAAATAATCTACAACCACAATAATGTATCCATGCCCCTTGGTTGAATGAGGGTTATATGTCACGAAGTCAAAGCTCTATTTCACAAAGGGAATAACAATGATAACATGATGTATAGGAGTAGGTGGAGCACGAGCTTTACAATCATAAATATGGGAAGTGTGACACTTTCGGACTGCAACGATGCAATCTCGAAACACAAATGGCCAGAAGTAACTGACTCACAAAATATTTTGGATAGTTGCATAGTCAAGCATATTCTGCCACATGCTGCAGCATGAAATTCATTCAAATATTTCTCAGCCTCCTCAAGCATGAGACATTGTCTAAAGATCCTATCAAGACCATGATGATAAAGAGAGTGACCAAGTATAATGTAGTTTCAAGCCTAGTATCGAATATGTCACTGATTAGAGTGAAAAGTTTTAGGCTAGAAAGTTTGGGTATGGAGATAGATAATGATATCTCCATACCATGGATCATATGAATCAATTATAAACAACGACTCATCAGGAATAGAATTGTCATATGTAGACTCAGTTTCAGATGAGGGAAGGTCTCATATTAGTTCAATGAAACTAAGTACTTCTTATATTTAGATTTGATGAATTTCAAATCAAACTCCTAGAGAATAACAATCCATTTTGAGTATTTACCCCCTAGCAATTGTCATGACAAAATGTATATCATCAGGTTGCAATCAGAAACTACCATAGCCTTGTGAAGCATAATGTAGTGGCGAAATATTTGGACATCTTGCACAACTGCGAAAGCTAACTTTTCGACGTGAGTGTATTTTATTTTAGTGTCATTTAAATTTTGACTCAAATAATAGATAGGATGTTCATCCCCTAGGTCATCTTCTTGGACTAATATTATGGAAATGGTAGTAATAGCTATAGCGATATACAAGAAATAGTTGCATTCATAATCAAGGGATACAATAATGATGCATGAAACATGACATCTTTCAAGGCATCAAAATACTTTTGGGTTGTATCATCCAAATGGAAATTTAGCTTTCCTTTGGAGGCATTGTAACTGAATAAATGAGGATGGTGCATGAAAATAAAGAATCACCTGTACATTGAGTGGATCGATGCAGATTCCTTGCTTCGACACAACAAAGCCGATAAGTCTACCAGATTAGACATAAAACACACATTTATGTGGATTTAATCTGATATTGTAATGTCAACAAAGTAAGAAAATTTACCTGAGATGCATCAAATTCTCCTCATGATGTTTGGAGTGGGCAGGTAAATCATCCAAATAAGGCTGGATAAGATGCTTGACATCGTGGAAGGAATCATTCATGGCCTTTGGGAAAGTTTCACCAGAATTTTTCAAACCATAAGGGAGCTTATGATAGGAAAACTTGCCCCATGGAAAAATAAATGTAGTCTTATATTGGTCTTACGGGAGTATGTTTATTTGATTGTAACCAAAAAAAGCATCCATAAACGAAAAAACTTATCTTCTAACACAATCATCAACAATTTGGTCGATAAATGGGGTTGGGTAGTTATCTTTCAGACAACCATGGTTAATATCCTAATAGTTGATACATACTAAAATCGTTTCTTATTTATTCATCACAGGGACTATGTTTGAGACACAATCAGTGAGAGGAATTGGGTAAATAAAACCAACACATAAATGTTTTTCAACTTTTGCTTTAATCACAATAACTTTCTTAGGGTGAACCAGACGTAAGCGTTGTCAATCTGGATTAGCATTCGGATAAGTTTTTATCTCATGTACTATGATATTTCTTTCCTTCTTATTCCCCAACAAATTAATTCAAATCATTTTTAGAATTAGAGACTGATGCATCAAATGTATCATAACTGAACCTATATCTTCATATAAAACCTCAACATTGTATAGTTAATTGTCAAATATTTTGAGCCTTTCCTTTCTAAGTTCAATGAGATCCTCATTCAATTAATTAACATACAACTTCAACTCCTTGGTGTATTTGAAGGCATCCAAAATTATGCAATTCTTTTGGGTCACCATGCTTGGCTCTCATGGAACTTGAATCTCATGATCTCTACAAAATAAAATACACAAAAAATTCATTTTCAACGTCTGCTCGATAGAAACTAAATCTTTGGGATATTAGAGCTACAATAATACCAGTATTGTTGGGCTTCAGGGCTTTGATGATTCAAGAATCATAGGGAATCAAATAATGAATCCTAGCACATCAATAATTGCTTCAAAGAATGAGATCATGTGCATGCCACAATTCGCTGATTTTTTATATTGAAATAACCCTATTCACATATTGAAGCCAATTACATCCATAAAGATTATTTGGTGAGTGGACTGTTTAAATAGTGCACATGTGTTTATCAAGTAGCGTAGTTACATTTATAAAAATTATCTGGTTGAGATATTCTTCTTCTTCTTCTTTTTAAAAAAGTTATTAAGAGAAAATTTCATATTTTTGGGGTGTGTAATTGATAGTACCCATAATCTTAAAATTAGAAACAAGTGAGTGTCATCACAAGTGAGCATGACCAGAGACAATAAAAAATGGATAAATGAGGAATGTGTTTACAAAGCACCATTTAAAAAAAAAAAAAAAGGCTTCTCACATGATTTGGATAATTTTCTACTTAATATTTAGAAGCAAATTGATTAAAGCACATCAACTAAAATTAATGAAAAAAGAGAAATAATTTGAGAACATAGTTGACGCAACATGTGCAACAAATGACCTTAAATAAAAGGTTGATGTTACTTATGACAAAAATGACTTAATGCAAATGGTGGATGTTACTTTGTGACATAAATGATTTAATGCAAATGTTTGATGCTACTTGTGACACAAATGATGTCATAGAAATGGTTGACAAAAATGAAATAAAAGAGATGGTTGATAATTCATAACTGACTTATGAGAGGGAATTGGTCATCAACAATGAATTGATGAAGCAAAGTTTGTTGAAGATGAGTAACAAACAAAAGCACAAAGTGATATCAACAATAGTAAATGTTAAATTAAGTTATAAAATAAAACATTTATGAAGAACATCAAAGAAGTACAAAATGATATTTCCAAAATTATTGTCAGACCTTAGGAAAAATGTTAATTCAACAGTAGTTGAGATGGTTTAGGACATGACAAAGGCATCATTTTTCATATTCTATATAACCTCAAACTAGTTTAGTTTGGGAGTGCAAAATTTAATGATGAAAATTTGAAGGCTCTAGAAGTTAAGAATGCTCATAATATAATTAATGATAAAAACATTAAGAAAATTCTTGATTAATGTCAACATTGCCATAGAATTAGCCATATAGAGATAGAGTGTTCTAATCTATATCCTTGTCTTTATTGTGGGAAGACAAATCATCATTCTAATATATGTCAAAATGATCCGGATTTAAACAGGAACGCAACAAATTACAGATATAACCATAAACACAAAGATGCAGCGGAAATAATACTTCATTTCATTAATGGAAAATACTGAGATATGCTTACAAACATAAAATGGAAATAAACAACTAGGGCGATGGTAGCTTATCTCTAAGAAGAGATGTGGTGGCTACATGCCTCTGAATTGTGTTACAATGAGGCTCAAAGGCCTATTTATTATTGAGAAACAATGGAGAACCATTAACATCCCAAAACCTAACCCTAGAAGATGAAACACCAAATTGTGGGCCCCGTTTGGGTAAATTGGTACATCAATTTCCTAGGGTCGTAACTTTGGTATGTGATCTTCGTTTGACGTGTACAATAGCTTGTTAGAAAGATCTATCCGAGAACTACCACTTTGGGAAGGGAAACATCGGTCCATGGACCCATGTTGCCCCCAGATTTCCTAAAAAACGTCATTTAGGGCCTCAAAACGGCTCCGGAAGTTCAGGACCCGAAAAACTACTAAAAATAGTAAACTGTGCTACAGTTTAGGAAACTGAAGAAACTGAAAGAGATAGTTGTGGGGGTCCAAATGGGATAGCGAGGTGGCCACCAACATCCACCTGGATCATTCCTCCCCCCTTAGGAAGCAATGATCCCCATTGTGTTGAGTTCCTCCATGAGATGAGGAAGCTTCTGCTGAGTTGGATCTCTGGTGAGCTATTCTGCAATCTCTGATGTGTCCAGAAATGGTGGAAAGCATGGTCGACGATGGTCCACATTGAACACTCGGTGAAAGCGAAGGAATAAAGGAATGTTGTGCTTCAAAGCATTGTTGCCTGTAGCCTTGGTACTGGTGTAAGGACCATGTTGGAGTGGTCTGAGTTCCTGATGGGTTCTAGTAAGGCATTCTCTCTGTAGATGTAACCAAACTTTGTCACCCACTTGAAACTTGTGTGGTACCCTTGTGGGTGAGGAGAAGTTGTTCATGTGTTTTGTCATGACCATATCCCTTTGCGGCTGCTGTTGTGTGGAGGAACCCTTTGCGGGGGTCATGGATGTAGCAACGATCTTACCTTTACTTTGGGAGCGAACCAGACAGAAAATGAATTTCCTAGTCTGGGAGATGAGCTTACTGCCTTTCTTGGCAGTGATCAAAGAGGTGGCGGTGGGTGGGGATACCTCCGGTATCTTGTATAATGAGTTATCCAAAGAAATAATGATAGCTCGAGGCCTTGACTCATACACAGCATGTGGCCTCCTCAAGTATGGTTGGCCTAATAGTAAATCACAAACATCCAGAGGTGTAACATCACACAATACCTTGTCTGTGAAGGGCTTCATGCTGTAGGGAAGGCGGCGCTACTGGCGAACTTTGAGATCTCGTCCTTCGTGAAGCCACCCAATACTGTACGGCTACAGGTGTGTTGTAGTTGGTAGGCTCAACCGCTTCACAACCTTTGAGGAAATGAGGTTATTTTGGTTGCCACTGTCGATAATGAATTGCAGCAGTGAATCCTTCACCCACATCTGTGAGTGGAAAAGATGTTCCCCCTCCTCTGGATCTTCGGTTTCATTCTTTTGGATATTGGTGGTGGCAACAGTGGCTCTGGGATCCGTATCAATGATCTGCTTCCATTTGCCATTCCCCTTGTCGGGTTTTGGCTCAGGGTTGGAACATGCATCTGATTCAGAATCTAATTCGGAAGCCTTCAACTCGGCCATGAGTGACTGCTTGGTCCGACACTCACTTGTGTTATGAGTGGGACTCTTGTGGAACTCACACCACTTTCTTGTGTCCTTGTTTAGCTTTGTGGTGTTATTCTTTTCTTGCAGCTTCGATGGGTTGTCTTGGGTTACCCCGCCTTGGCTTTGTCCTTTGGGCTTTGGAGTTGCAGATCCAAAGTCTCGTTTCTTTTGTTTGAACTTTTGCTCGATTTTGACAGCATATCAGTACACCGTGCCAAGCGAGGAGATGTTTAGGAAATCCACCTCTTCTTGGATGTATTTGTGTAGGAAGCCGCAGTATTTGAGTACCAAATGCATCTCAGAGTCCTTGATACCCAACTATGTGCAAAGGGTATGAAAAATGTTTGTGAACTCTGGCACATCCTGGTCCTGCCCCTGCCGCAGCATGGTCCACTTTATGTATTTGTCCTCGTAGCTTTTGATAGGGTAGTATTTCTCCTTGACGACATCCCAGTATGAATCCCAAGTGGGTGCAGCTGAAAATAGTGAGCTTGTGCTTTCATTCTTCTGCTCACAGTAGGTTTCCCACCAGTGCTTGACGTGGGGTGCTGCTTTGAGAAGAGCGAAAACAATCTTTTCCTGACTCAAAAATTCATGAACAGAAAAATACCCTTCTAGAAGATTTAACCATTTATCTACAACATCTGCGTCTATTTGACCCTCAAATATGGGGATTTCGAAATTAACTTGTACCTTAAATGGTGTGGCATTTCCAGAGTAGCTGTTGGAAGCCGATGCATCGCCTCTGGGTAGCTGTTGAAGGATCTGCGCAAAGCTATCCATCATCACGTTCCTTTGCCACTCGAGGGCTTCTTCAAGAAAGATTTTGATAGGATCTCTTGCCCCCTCGTCTTTCTTCTCATCTGCCATGGGAGGCCGTCGGGATTTGGAGGCCGGTCTTGCAAAGGTTCGACTAGTTCAAGCCCTAACTCCTTATATCCCGACCTCGTTGGGGACATGCAAAGAAAAACAGAGAAAAAGACGACCGCTCTGATACCACTGATCCGGATTTAAACAGGAACGCAAAAAATTACAGATATAACCATAAACACAAAGATGCAGCGGAAATAATACTTCATTTCATTAATGAAAAATACTGAGATATGCTTACAAACAGAAAATGGAAATAAACAGCTAGGGCGATGGTAGCTTATCGCTAAGAAGAGATGTGGTGGCTACATGCCTCTGAACTGTGTTACAATGAGGCTCGAAGGCCTATTTATTTTGAGAAACAATGGAGAACCCTTAACATCCCAAAACCTAACCCTAGAAGATGAAATGCCAAATTGTGGGCCCCGTTTGGGTAAATTGGTACATCAATTTCCTGGGGTTGTAACTTTGGCATACGATCTTTGTTTGACGTGTACAATAGCTCGTTAGAAAGATCTATCCGAGAACTACCACTTTGGGAAGGACAAAATGGGTCCATGGACCCATGTTGCCCCCAAATTTCCCAAAAAACGTTGTTTAGGGCCTCAAAACGGCTCCGGAAGTTCAGGACCTGAAAAACTGCTAAAAATGGTAAACTGTGCTACAATTTAGGAAACTGAAGAAATTGAAAGAGATAGTTGTGGGGGTCCAAATGGGATAGGTGGGTGGCCACTAACATCCACCTGGATCAGAAAATAATAAGAAGGATAAAAAGAAAAATGTTTGTTATGGTTGGGTAACTCCTTGACAATGGAAATTAAAATGCAAGATGTTGAATAAGTTTTATCGTCGAGTTTAGATTCATGTAAATACAATTTTAGATGGACAAATCACAAAAGTGGAAGGATTTCAATTCAAATGAAGATTTTGGGCATGATTTGGACCCAACTCTCCATGCTTTTTGAATTGAAACATGAAGCAAATATTGTACTTTCAACATCCAAGGGGTTGGCAAGGGGAGGGGGTCATACATTGATTTAGTATAATGGTTTGTGGTTAACCAAAACCATCAACTACAATAGTGAAATAACTATTTAAAAATAAAAGAATCCAACACTTAATATTGGATCCTTTGAGGATACTTCTCAACTGGCACTAGTAGGGGGAAATGCCAACGATGATAGTCTAGACTTAAGTTTCAAAGTCTTATAAATCAAATTAAATTAGAATTTGGGAATTTCAACATGGAAATTAGTCATCTCAATGAGATATTTATAACAACTCAACTATTTATTGGGATGTTTCTATACTCATAATTTTTGAGAAATCTAGGGGAAACAAGATGAATGATTTCTCTTAATCTGATAACTGCTTGTGATGAATTTTACTTCTCTTAATTAGATTCTTGTTTTAACTTGATTATTATTTTGTTTTGTTCATAAAATAGTTACTCAAACATAAATAACAATGATATAAGAGGACATAAGATATAGGTGATCAACCATGGCCAAAACCTTTCCCATTGAGAGGAAAACCCACAAGAATTATTCTCTTCTTATCAAACTTCAATTGATGAATTCCAATACCCATGACCCTTAACCAAAAACTCCTCCAAGACCAAGTCAAATTCTTCTTGAAAACTTGACTTCTATTAAAGTCAACCCAAGTTTCTTAGCTTAAAATATATCTTCACTTCATGAACTTGGACCTGGAACTTGACTGTGATTTTCATCCCTTCCTGCAGTAACCCTAGTTTTCATGTGTGAAAAAAGATGGTGAAGATAGCTTCTCTTCTCCTTTGCCTTGGCAACAATCCTTTCTTCAATAACTCGACTTGAGTATGAGTGCTTCTTCCACCCTTCACTTGGCTTCTTGACTGACTGCAATTCTAATTTTCTATAGGTGATATGATTCCCTAGATATAGCCCACATGTGTGAGAGATTACCCATAAAAGGACCTCAGAATATAATTCTTCTTCTTCATCTTATCATTTCCTTTCTTCACTATATTTTGTACTTTTGATCGAGCTTCTAGAGTGAGCTTATATACCCCTTAAAGGTGGTTGACTAACCTTGTATATATAGGAATATTCTAGAGTCTCAATAGGCCAACTTGATCTTCTTATGCAGGTCGTCTTGTATTCCTCTGAAGGCCAACTTAATGTGACATTGTGACAAGGTATTGGAGGGTTTTCTTGACATATTTGAATATACAAATTTTTTCTTTATAATATGTAACATGCCCAAATGGGTCTTCCATACATCAAAATGATTCAAATGTCTTTATGACAAACCTAAAAGCACTCAATGGATGCTTGATCTAAAATATTTTTTCCTTGAGCATGAAAACCATGCCTCAAGAACACCAATAACAAATTTATTTTTCTCTTTTCCTTAAATACATAAAATCATGATTACATATGTCATTATGAAGACCGAACCTAGTTACATATTTCAACACTTCCTCTTAACTAGGGAGGTATTCATAATCCATACAAGGTACTTGGACATTCTCAATCTGAAGAATTCTCATAAGAAGAGTCAGATTGGTAACCCATCTATTTAGCATCATATCATCCAACATTGTCACATAGAAAGGCCTTGACTAACAACTCTATCTCTCCACAAGATCATAGCACAATGTTGGCGATACCAATGACTTATAGACACCATCATCATTGTCTCTCAAGGTCAATACCCCACCCAAGTGTTCACAAAATATGTCCTTCCAGGATTATTCGTACCTTGGATTCCAAGTCCTAAAAGAATATTGGTTCTCTTCAACTACTCTTATCTTGGGTCTTCCATACATCAAAATGAATCAAATGTCTTTATGACAAACCTAGAAGCACTCAATGGGTGCTTGATCTAAAATAATTTTCCTTGAGCATGAAACCCATGCCTCAAGAAAAGAAATAGTAAATTTATTTTTCTCTTTTCCTTAAATACATAAAATCATGATTACATATGTCATTATGAAGATCGAACCTAGTTACATAATTCAACACTCCCTCTTAACTAGGGAGGTATTCATAATCCATACAAGGTACTTGGACATTCAGAATCTAAAGAATTCTCATAAGAAAAGTCGGATCGGTAACCCATCTATTTAGCATCATATCATCTAGCATTGTCACATAGAAAGGCCTTGACTAACAACTCTATCTCTCCACAAGATCATAGCACAATGTTGGCGATACCAATTAATTATAGACACCATCATCATTGTCTCTCAAGCTCAATACCCCACCCAAGTGTTCATAGAATGTGTTCTTCCAGGATTATTCGTACCTTGGATTCCCAGTCCTCAAAGAATATTGGTCCTCTTCAACTACTCTTATCTTGGATGCCCTACCTCATCCTAAAACAATATCATATGCCAAATGCTTATCCAATCCTGCATTATTTCTTCCCAAATTGAAGACAAGAATGATATGTCAATCTATCCCTCTAAACCAGGGACTTTCTTCCAATAGATTTTTTTTTCCTTTGGTGGAGATCATGGGACCTTTATATGCTTGAAGAGCCGCTCCTTCTGATGTCATGATTTTCATTTTTATCATTATAGATCCTTCATCTTTTGGGACTTCATAGGGAATTAGCCATCCATTACTTTCCTCCATGAATCATGTCGGTCATGTCATCCTTTTCTTCATCAGAAAGTGATCTTCTAATCAACATATGGCTTTTCTTCATATAACTACCTCTTCCAAGTCATGTTTCCTTTAGGATATTTCATCCAACCACATGAGTACTAGTTGTAGGTAACATCTACAACTCTCTTTTAGTAGTCTTGTATCAATCCATCCAGATGTTGTTCAAAAAATAAAAAAAATGAATATAAAAGAAAAGTTACCATTTGTGATGGCCTTTCATCATGACATGTTGTTTGCAACATCAACATCCTCCACATTCATAAGCACATCTCCAAGAATTTCAATGTTAAGGGAATCCTTTTTTTATATACCTTACCAAGGTCATGCTTTCTTTATGGAGATATCATGATCAATTCTTCTAGTCATCGAATGTTGATTTCCTTTTCCACGTGACCATAGTTGCACTTTTCACGATCACTTCTTTCTTTCTTCGCATATTTCTCCCAATGAAATTTCATCCATAATTCCTTCATCATTTTCAACGACCTCATATTCAACATGAGGACATATTTTGTTGATTTCATCTAGTCAATATGTGAACCATGCCTTCATGTATCTTTCCAAGCATAGAGACCCCTTTTCTTTTATCATGCTCATGGGATAGAGAATTTACCCATGCAACAATATGATGACATGACTCAACCAAAATACATGCAGACATTCCTTTTTCCTTCTTTTGGTCATCTAGGATTCCATCAACAACTTCCTTTCCTTACTTGAAATTATGCATTTTTTCTGTCACCATACCATCATCCTCTCAAACCATAAATCCCATACTAGATGGAATTCTTAGTGAGACACTTGCTTTTCCCAAGAGAGGTGAACCTTCTAATGAAGATTCCAACGAAGGATCTTGATTATCCTCATCCTGCAAAATGATGTTTTCTAATGATGATGTATGATGAACTCTTTGCTAGATGACTTTCTTCTACCCATAAGTACTACTTATGCTTTTAGTGAGGTTACCAAGAGCCACTTATTTTCTATGATGATGGCTACCTCTATGTAGACTTCTACTTCATATATCTTTCAAGTTTCTATAAAGATTTCATGAGCTCTTGATTTAATCATATGCTTCTAATATGATGCATCCTATCATACTTTACAGTGATTTCTATCTAACAGTAATTATTTAACCATAGTAGAGATCTTCCACATTCTACCTCTTGTTATGATCCAGATATCCATAGTTCTACAATTACATATGAGGATCTAAGGGTTTGTATAGTTCCCTCATTCCATCATGTTTCTTAAAACAAAGGATCATCCCATCCATTTTTATGTCTTGTAGTTGCAATATTTAATTGACAATCACCCTAAGAAAAGTGTACAATACCAAAACATGATGTCAAGTTATCTTTCTAGGGATTTTCATGCAATAAAGAGTTCATCCTAGGGTTTCTTAAGTTCAAACCCTAAATCATATCATTTTCTCTTCATGTCATACTAGGGTTTATCCCATGCCCTATAATCCTAACAAACCCTAGACATCAAATCACAGGGAACCAATACCTTAATATTAGGGTTTCTAATTACTAGGGTTTCTTATGAACCATTTATAGTTCAAAATAAAAACCCTAGAGCCATAACTTCAACCCTAAAACATCTTATGATGGACCCTTGATTAAAAAATATCATACATACCTCATGGTTTCCTACCTGTAGTGTTCTTCATTTTCAGATGTTATGGTTCCTTCAAAAAGGTTTTGTACTCTTTGTTGACCTTTTTCCATTTTCAAGAATTCCTTTCAATGAGACTTTAACCAGGGATATTATGGTTCTTGTGATGGGACCTCCATATCCAAGAGTTCCTTTAAGATGTAGTATGACTGTAGTTCTTCTCTGCGACCTTGATGGCTACAAGATTGCTTTTCTATTGAACTTCATAATGGAGATTCTTCTTGTTGAGCTTATTTATTGCTTGTAGTTCATTGGTTTAACCACTTACAAGAGATTATATATGATTATCAAGGAAATTCCATTGGAAGGTCGACCTTGACTGGTCATGTTATAGAGAACAAGTATATATGATTGGAGTCTACACTCTTAGTGTCACAAAAATTCGATAACCACAAATTCATATTTTTCAATTCATGATAGAAAATATGAATCATCTTAATGGCCTTCTTGAGGAGATCGATCCTTCTTGAGGATTCCTCGAAATTAGGCTTTGTGGTTGCTACAGATGATTTGGAGATGCAAAACAATCTCCTTTTTCAAGTCTCAGGGATTTGCACTTCTTGCTAAAAATTTAGACTGCTTTGAGTATTTGAATTAGGCCTTCGGCCGCTTGAAATAGTGATATAGTATCCCTAAAAAATCACTCTATTATGCACACATTTTGGAGGTCTACTTACTTGGTGAAGGGCTAATGTTGTAGCCAAAACTTTGCTTAACTTTGGAATGAGTTTAGTTCCTTCAAATGACTTGATAGAGAGATATATTTCACTGTAACTTCTTTATTATTTTGAGATCAGACCTTGAGAACCTTCTTTGCCCAAAATTTTATCAAGCCTTTTTCTTGAACTCAGCCCTTAAGTATCCCTTCTTGAATATTTTATGTCCTCTTTGATGCATTGAATTTTCTTGATACTCCTTTTGATGTCTTTATTCAAGCTTCCTTTCCTTATCTTGTTAGCTTAGCTCTGATACCATGTTGAGAAATCTAGGAGTAGCAATATGGGTGATTTCTCTTAATTTTAAACTATGTGTGATGACTTTTACTTCTCTTAATTAGATTTTTCTTTTAAATTGATTATTATTGTGTTCCTTTCATCAAACAGTTACCAAAACATAAAGAGAAATGAGACAAGAGGACACAAGGTATAGGTTATCAGCCAGGGCCAAAACCTCTCCTAATGAGAGGAAAACCCACAAGAATTCTTCTCTTCTTATAAGACTTCAATTGACAAATTCCAAGGTCTGTGGCGCTTGAAAAAAATCTCCTACAAGACCAAGTCACAATTATTCTTGAAAACTTGACTTCTAACAAAGTCAACCCAAGTATCTTACCTTTAAATCTATGTTCACTTCATGAGCTCAGACCTGCACCTTGACTGCGATTTTCAACCCTTCCTGCAGTAACCCTAGCTTCTATATGTGAAAAAAATATGGTGAAGAGAGGTTCTCTTCTCCTTCCCTTGGGAAGCAACCCTTTCTTCAATAACTCAACTTGAGTATGAGTGCTTCTTCCACCCTTCACTTTCCCTCTTGACTAACTATGATTTTCATTTGATGTAGGTGATATGATGCCCTAGCTACAACCCGCATGTGTGAGAGATTACCCATAAATAGACCTTAGAAAATAATTCTTCTTCCTTATCTTGTCCTCTCCTTTATTCATTATCTTATATACTTTTAATCGAGCTTCTAGTGTGAGCTTGGATACCCCTTAAAGGTGGTCGTCTAGCCTTGTATATATAGACATCTTCTACAGTCTCAATAGGCCCACTTGATCTTCTTATGCAGGTCGACGTGTATTCCTTTGAAGGCCAACTTGATGTGACATCATGACAAGGTCTTGGAGGATTTTCTTGACATATTTGACTATACAATTCTTTTATTTACAAGATGTATTATACCAAAATGGGTCTTCCATTCATGACAATGAATCAATTGACTTTATGACAAACCTAGAAGCACTCAATGGGTGCTTGACCTAAAATAATTTTTCCTTGAGCATGAAACCCATGCCACAAGAACAACAATAATAAATTTATTTTTCTATTTTCATTAAATACATAAAATCATGATTACATATGTCATTATGAAGACATAACCTAGTTATATATTTCAACACTCTCTCTTAACTAGGGAAGTATTCATAATCCATACAAGGTACTTGGAAATTCTCAATCTGAATAATTCTCATAAGAAGAGTCGAATTGGTAACCCATCTATTTAGCATCATATCATCCAGCATTGTCACATAGAAAGGCCTTGACTAACAACTCTATCTCCCCACAATATCAAAGCATAATGTTGGTGATACCAATGACTTATAGATACCATCATCATTGTCTCTAAAGATACATACCCCACTCAAATGTCCTTCCAGGATTATTCTTCTCTTGGATTCCCAGTCCTCAAAGAATATTGGACGGGATATTCTTACCCAATCCTCCATTATTTCTTCCCAAATTTAAGAAAAGAATGATGTGTCTATCTCTCCCTCTCCACTAGGGAGTATATATCCAATCCTATAAAGGAATGTACCTAAGCTTCCTCTGAACCAAGGACTTGTCCAAGATCCCTTTTAACCAGGGACTTGCTTCCAATTGAAACTTTTTGCCTTTGGTGGAGATCATGGGACCTTTATATTCTTGAAGAGTTGCTCCTTATGAAGTCATGATTTTCATTTTTATCAATATGGATCCTTAATCTTTTGGTACTTCTTCGTAGGGCATTGGCCATCCGTTACTTTCCTTTATGAACCATATCAGTCATGTCATCCTTTTTTTCATCAGAAAGTGGCCTTCTAATCCACATATAGCTTTTCTTCATACATCTACCTCTTCCAAGTCATGTTTCCTTTAGGATCTTTCATTCAACCACATGAGTACTAGTTGTAGGTAACATCCACAACTCTCTTTCAATAGTCATGTATCAATCCATCTAGATGTTGTTCAAAAAATAAAAAATGAATATAAAATCAAAGTTACCTTTTGCGATGGCCTTTCATCATGACATGTTGTTTGAAACATCAACATCCTGCATATTCATAAGCACATCTCCAAGAATTTCAATGTAAAGGGACTCCTTTTTTACAGACCTTATCAGGGTCTTCATGATTTCTTTATGGAGATATCATGGTGAATTCTTCTAGTCATCGAATGTTCATTTCCTTTTCCATTTGACCATAGTTTCACTTTTCATGATCACTTCTTTCTTTCTTCACATATTTCTCCCCATGAAATTTCATCCATATTTCCTTCATCTTTGACGACCTCCTCATATTCCATATAAGGACATATTATGTTGATTTCGTCTAGTCATTATATGTGAACCATGCCTTCATGTATCTTTCCAAGAAAAGAAACCCCTTTTATTTTATCATGCTCATGAGACAGACCATTTACCCATGCAACCATGTGATTACATGACTCAACCAAAATAATTTCATATATACCTTTTTCCTTCTTTTGGTCATCTAGGATTCCATCAAAGTCTTCCTTTCCTTACTTGAAAGTTCTGAATTTTTTCTCTCGTCGTACCATCATCCTTCTTAAACCATGAATCCCATACTAGATGAAATTCTTAGTGAGACACTTGCTTTTCCCAAGAGAGGTGAACCTTGTGATGAAGATTCCAATAAAGGATCTTGATTATCCTCATCCTACAAAATGATATTTTCTAATGATGATGATGCATGATGAACTCTATGCTAGATGGCTTTCTTCTACCCATAAGTAGTACTTATTCTTTTAATGAGGTTGCCAAGAGCCACTTTTTTTCTATGATGATGGCTACATCTATGTAGACTTCTACTTCAACTATATTTCAAGCTTCTATAAAGATGTCATGAGCTATTACTTTAACCATATGCTTATAACATGATGCATCCTATCATACTTTACAATGATTTCTATCTAACTGTAATTATTTAACCATAATAGAGGTCTTCCACCTTCTACTTCTTGTTATGAACTAGGCATCAATAGTTCTACAATTACATCTGAGGATCTAAGGGTACGTATAGTTCCCTCCTTCCATCATGTTTCTTAAAAAAAGGATCAACACATCCATCTTTATGTCCTGTAGCTGCAATATTTATTGACAAGCACCCTAAGCAAAGTATACGATACCAAAACATGATGTCAAGTTATATTTCTAGGGATTTTCATGTAATCACCAAGTCATCCTAGGGTTTCTTAAGTTCAAACCCTAGATCATATTATTTTCTCTTCATGTCATACTAGGGTTTATCCCATACCCTATAATCCTAACAAACCCTAGAAATCAAATCATAGGGAACAAGTACCTTAATATTAGGGTTTCTAATTACTAGGGTTTTTTATGAACCATTTATAGTTAAAATTACAAACCCTAAAGCCATAAATTCAACCCTAAAACATATTATGATGAACCCTTGATTAAAAAATATTATACATACTTCATGGTTTCCTACCTATAGTGTTCTGCACTTTCGGATGCTATGGTTCCTTCGAAAAGGTTTTGTACTTTTTGTTGACCTTTTTCCATTTTCCAAACTTCCTTTCAATGAGACTTTAACTGAGGATATTATTGTTCTTCTAATGGGACTTGCATCTCCAAGAGTTCCTTTAAGATGTAGTATGATTGTAGTTCTTCTCTGCTACCTTGATGGCAACAAGACTTCTTTTTCTACTGAACTTCATAATGGAGATTCTTATTGTTGCACTTATTTACTACTTGTAGTTCCTTGATTTAACTTCTTACCAGAGAATATATGATTATCAAGGAAATTCCATTGGAAGGTCGGCCTTGACTAGTCGTGTTACAAAGAACAAGTATACATGATTGGCATTTGCACTCTTAGTGCCACAAAAATTCAATTCACCACAAATTTGGATTTTGCAATTAGTGATAGAAAATATGAATCATCTTAATGGCCTTCTTGAGGAGATAGATCCTTCTTGAGGATGCCTAGAAAATTTGGCTCTCTAGTCTCTACAGATGATTTGAAGATGCAACACAATCTTCTTTTTCAAGGCTCATAGGTTTTCTCTTCCTGCTAAAATATTTAGTCTGCTCTGAATATTTGAATTAGGCCTTCGGCCTCTTGAAACAAGGATATAGTATCCCTCAAAAATCACTCTATTATGCACACATTTTGGAGGTCTACTTACTTGGTGAAGGGCTAATGTTGTAGCCAGAACTTTGCTTAACTTTGGAATGAGTTTAGTTCCTTTCAATGACTTGATAGAGAGATATATTGCACTGTAACTTCTTTTTTATTTTGAGATCAGACCTTGAGATTTTTTTTGCCCAAAATTTTATCAATATTTTTCTTGAACTCGACCCTTAAGTATCCTTTCTTGAAGTTTTGATGTCCTCTTTGATGCCTTGAATTTTCTTGATACTCCTTTTGATGTTTTTCTTCAAGCTTCCTTTCCTTATCTTGTTACCTTAGTTTGGATACCATGTTGATAAATCTAGGGGCAACAAGATGGGTGATTTATCTTAATTTGATAACTTCTTGTGATGAATTTTACTTCTCTTAATTAGATTCTTATTTTAACTTGATTATTATTGTGTTCCTTTCATCAAACTATTACTAAAGCATAAAGAACAATGAGACAAGAGGACACAAGGTATAGGCAATCAACCAGGGTCAAAACCTCTCCTAATGAGAGGAAAGTCACAAGAATTCTTCTCTTATAATAGAACTTCAATTGAAAAATTCAAAGGCCTGTGACCCTTGAACAAAAACTCCTCCAAGGCCAAGTCACAATTCTTCTTGAAAACTTAACTTCTAGTAAATTCAACCCAAGTCTCTTGGCTTTAAATCTATTTTCACTTCATGAGCTCAGACCTACACCTTGATTGTGAGTTTCGGCCCTTCCTGCAGTAACCCTAGCTTGCATATGTGACAAAAAATATGGTGAAGATAGCTTATCTTCTCCTTCACTTGGGCAACAACCATTTCTTCAATAACTCAGCTTGAGTATGAGTGCTTTTTCCACCCTTCGCTTGCATTCTTAACTGACTATGATTTTGATTTGATGTAGGTGATATGATGCCTAGTGACAACCCACACATGTGAGAAATTACCCATAAATAGACCTCAAAAAATACTTCTTCTTCCTCGTCTTGTCCCCTCCTTTCTTTGCTATCTTTTGTACTTTTGATCGAGCTTCTAGTGTGAGATTGGATACCCCTTAAAGGTGGTCAACTAGCCTTGTATATATATACTTCTTCTATAGTCTCAATAGGCTGACATGATCTTCTTCTACAGGATGACGTGTATTTCTTTGAAGTCCAACTTGATGTGACATCGTGACAAGGTCATGGAGAGTTTTCTTGACATATTTGACTATACAAAATTTTTATTTACAAGATGTAACGTGCCCAAATGGGTCTTCTATACATGACAATGACTCAATTGAATTTATGACAAACCTAGAAGCACACAATGGGTTCTCGACTAAAAATAAATTTCCCTTGAGCATGAAACCCATGCCTCAAGAAAAACAATAATAAATTTATTTTTCTCTTTTCATTAAATACATAAAATCATGATTGCATATGTCATTATGAAGATCGAACCTAGTTACATATTTCAACACTCCCTCTTAACTAGGGAGGTAGTCATAATCCATAAAAGGTACTTGAACATTCTCAATTTGAAGAATTCTCATAAGAAGGGTCAGATTGGTAACCCATCTATTGAGCATCATATCATCCAACATTGTCACATAGCAAGGCCTTGACTAACAACTCTATCTCTCCACAATATCAGAGCACAATGTTGGTCATTGTCTCTCATGGTACATACCCCACCCAAGTGTTCACAGAGTATTTCCTTCTAGGATTCTTCTTATCTTGGATTCCCATTCCTCAAAGAATATTGGTCCTCTTGGACTACTCTTATCTTGGATTCCCTACCTCATCCTGACAGAGTATCAGATGCCAGATGCTTACCCAATCCTCCATTATTTCTTCCCAAAGTGAATACAAGAATGATGTGTCTATCTCTCCCTCTCAACTAGGGAGGATATACCCATTCCTATAAAGGAATGTACCTAATATCCCTCTTAACCAAGGACTTGTCCAAGATCACTTTTAATGAAAGACTTGCTGCCAATAGTAACTTTATGCCTTTGGTGGAGATAATGGGACCTTTATATGCTTGAATAGCTCCTCCTTCCAATTTCATGATTTTCATTTTTATCATTATGGATCCTTCATATTTTGGGACTTCTTCGTCGGGCATTTTCCATCTATTACTTTCCTTCATGAACCATGTCAGTCAGGTCATCCTTTTCTTCATCGGAAAGTGATCTTCTAATACACATATGGCTTTTCTTCATATAACTACCTCTTCCAAGTCATGTTTACATTAAGATATTTCATCCAACCACATGAGTACTAGTTGTAGGTAACATCTACAACTCTCTTTCAGTAGCCTTATATCAATCCATCCAGAGGTTGTTCAAAAAATAAAAAATGGATATAAAATCAAAGTTACCTTTTGTGATGGACTTTCGTCATGACATGTTGTTTGAAACATCAACATCTTTCACATTCATAAGCACATCTCCAAGAATTTCAATGTCAAGGGATTCCTTTTTTTACAGACCTTATCAGGGTCTTCATGCTTTCTTTATGGAGATATAATGGTCAATTATTCTAGTCATCGGATGTTGATTTCCTTTTCCACGTGACCGTAGTTTCACTTTTCACGATAACTTCTTTCTTTCTTCGCATATTTCTGCCCATGAACTTTCATCCATAATTCCTTCATCTTTTTCAACCACCTCATATTCCATATGAGGACACATTGTGTTGAATTCATCTAGTCATTATATGTGAACCATGCCTTCATGTATCCTTCCAAGCAAAGAGACCCCTTTTCTTTTATCATGCTCACGAGACAGAGCGTTTACCCGTGCAACCATATGAATACATGACTCAACCGAAATACATGCTTACATGCCTTTTCCCTTCTTTTGGTCATCTAGGATTCCATCAACAACTTCCTTTCCTTACTTGAAAGTTCAACATTTTTCCTCTCACCATACCATTTTCCTTCTTAAACCATGAATCCCATAATAGATTTAATTCTTAGTGAGACACTTGCTTTTCCCAAGAGAGGTGAACCTTCTAATGAATATTCCAATGAAGGACCTTGATTATCCTCATCATGCAAAATGATATTTTCTAATGATGATCATGTATGATGAACTCTATGCTAGATGACTTTATTCTACCCATAAGAACTACTTATGCTTTTAATGAGGTTACCAAGAGCCACTTCTTTTCAATGATCATGGCTACATCTATGTAGACTTCTACTTCATCTATCTTTCAATCTTCTATAAAGATGTCATGAGCTCTTGCTTTAATCATATGCTTCTAATATGATGCATCAGATCATACTTTATAGTGATTTCTATCTAACTGTAATTATTCAACCATAGTAGAGGTCTTCCACCTTCTACTTCTTCTTATGAACCAAGCATCCATAGTTCTACAATTAAATATGGGGATCTAAGGGTCCATATAGTTCCAGCCTTCCATCATGTTTCTTAAAACAAAGGATCATCCCATCCATATTTATGTCTTATAGGTTCAATATTTATTGACAAGAACCCTAAGAAAAGTATACGATACCAAAACATGATGTCAAGTTATCTTTCTAGGGACTTTCATGCAAATCAAGAGGTCATTGTAGGGTTTCTTAAGTTCAAACCCTACATCATATTATTTCCTCTTCATGTCATACTAGGGTTTATCCCATGCCCTATAATCCTAACAAACCCTAGACATCAAATCATAGGGAACAAGTAGCTTAATATTAGGGTTTCCAATTACTAGTGTTTCTTATGAACCATTTATAGTTTAAAATACAAACCCTAGAGCCATAACTTCAACCCTAAAACATATTATGATGGACCCTTGATTAAAAAATATCATACATACCTCATGGTTTTCTCCCTGTAGTGTTTTGCACTTTTCAGATGCTATGGTTCCTTAAAAAAGGTTTTGTACTCTTTGTTGACCCTTTTCAATTTTCCATACTTCCTTTCAATGAGACTTTAACTAGGGATATTATTTTTCTTTTGATGGGACTTGCATCTCCAAGAGTTCCTTTAAGATGTAATGTGGCTGTAGTTCTTCTCTGCGACCTTGATGGCTACAAGATTTCTTTTCTACTAAACTTCATAATGGAGATTCTTGTTGCACTTATTTACTACTTGTAGTTCCTTGGTTTAACCGCTTACCCTATAATATATATGATTATCAAGGCAATTCTATTGGAAGGCCGGACTTGACTGGTCGTGTTACAGAGAACAAGTATATATGATTGGCGTCTGCACTCTTAGTGCCACAAAAAATTGATTCACCACCAATTCGGGTTTTGTAATTAGTGATAGAAAATATGAATCATCTTAATGGTATTCCTGAGGAGATTGATCCTTCTTGAGGATGACTAGAAATTAATTTGTGGTTGCTACAGATTATATGGAGATGCAAAACAACCTTCTTTTTCAAGGCTTAGAGGTTTTCTCTTCATGATAAATGATTTAGACTGTTTTGAATATTTGACTTAGGCCTTCAGCCTCTTGAAACATTTATATAGTATCCCTCACAAATTACTCTATTATGCACACATTTTGGAGGTATACTTACTTGGTTAAGGGCTTATTTTGTAGCTAGAACTTTGCTTAAATTTGGAATGCATTTAGTTCCTTTCAATGACTTGATAGAGAGACATATTTCACTGTAACTTATTTGTTATTTTGAGATCAGACCTTGAGAACTTTTTTTGCCCAAAATTTTATCAAGCCTTTTTCTTGAACTCGACCCTTAAGTATCCCTTCTTGAATATTTGTTGTCCTCTTTGATGCCTTGAATTTTATTGATACTCCTTTTTATGTCTTTCTTCAAACTGCCTTTCTTTATCTTGTTACGATACCATGTTGAGAAATCCAGGGGCAACAAGATGGGGGGTTTCTCTTAATTTGATAACTGCTTGTGCTGACTTTTACTTCTCTTAATTAGATTCTTCTTTTAACTTGATTATTATTGTGTTCCTTTCATCAAACCATTACCAAAACACAAAGGACAATGACACACGAGGACATAAGATATAGGCGATCATCCAGGGCCAAAACTTCTCCTAATGAGAGGAAAACCCACAAGAATTATTCTCTTCTTATAGAACTTCAATGGACAAATTCCAAGGCCTGTGACCCTTGAAAAATAACTCCTCCAAGGCCAAGTCAAAATTCTTCTTGAAGACTCGAATTCGTGCAAAGTTAACCCATGTCTCTTAGCTTTAAATCTATCTTCACTTCATGAGCTCAGACCTGCACCTTGAATGTGAATTTCTACCCTTCCTGCAGTAACCCTAGCTTGCATATGTGACAAAAAATATGGTGAAGATAGCTTCTCTTCTCCTTCGCTTGGGCAGCGACCCTTTCATCAATAACTCGGCTTGAGTATGAGTGCTTCTTCCACCCTTCGCTTGGTTTCTTGACTGATTGTGATTTTGATTTGATGTAGGTGATGTGGTGCCCTAGCTGCAACCCACACGTGCGAGAAATTACCCATAAATAGACCTCATAAAATACTTCTTCTTCCTCGTCTTGTCCTCTCCTTTCTTTACTATGTTCTGTACTTTTGAATGAGCTTCTAGTCTGAGCTCGGATACCCCTTAAAGGTGGTTGACTATCCTTTTATATATATACTTCTTCTACAGTCTCAATAGGCCGACTTGATCTTCTTATGTAGGCCGACGTATATTCCTTTGAAGGACAACTTGATGTGACATTGTGACAAGGTCTTGGAGGGTTTTCTTGCCATATTTGACTATACAAAATTTCTCTTTACAAGATGTAACATGCCCAAATGGGTCTTCCATACATGAAAATGACTCAATTGACTTTATGACAAACCTAGAAGCACTCAATGGGTGCTTGACCTAAAATAATTTTTCCTTAAGCATGAAACCTATTCCTAAATAACAACAATAATAAATTTATTTTTCTCTTTTCATTAAATATATAAAATCATGATTACATATGTCATTATGAAGTTCGAACCTAGTTACATATTTCAACGCTAATTGTGTCTAAATTCAAATAGTGCCTTGGTGATACTATTTGTTTATTGATAGTAAAATGGTGACATTTTTTGTACACCATTTAGTGGGTAAATGTTCAAATATTGTAGTGTTAATAAATAGAACAAGCACAAAACAAGAATGGAATTTGGTGAAAAAGGCTTTAAGCCATATTCAACACTTATATTAATATCACGATATCAACTTATAGTACATGAATTTTGGCCATTTCTAGATATAAGCCTCATTGAAAACTCATTGGTGAATATTGAGAACGCCTCATCAATAAATAAGAATGACTCATAAAAATGTGGTCTCAAACATTGTGATTGTTCAAGTAATTATAGTGTAACATTCTCCCCTCAATCACAAGTTTAAATAATTATATTAGTAAATCAACATAAACTAGTGCATAGACTTGTATCATCTTCAATCTTCAATATGAAACTTCTCAACATAGCTTTAATGATAATATGCTTTAAAAATCATCAATATCTAGATGTTGAATAGTTCATCGTAAATGAACTATGAAAGAGAGTAAAATTTTAGATGTGAACAATTGCCATGTTTGAACATTCTTTTGAAAATTCCGGTGAACAAATAGGATCACCATTCTACTATTAGTGAAGAAACAGTGTCACCGAATACAATTAGGTATCAAACATCTCAATGAGTACTTGATTTGATTGTATATAGCTTGTTGAGGCGATTAATTATTCTAGAATTCCCAAACACTGATTGAATTTTGATTGATAGAAATTTGAAACTTGAAGCTTGTCTATCATGATTGATATTCTCCCTTGTTAAGTGCAAGGTGAGAAGTATGTGGAAAGGATGAAAACTTGAATTTTAGGACTTCAATTACTAAGCATTGTATTTGGTGGTTTTTGTTGGTTAACCACTAACAATTTGAGTTGAATAATGCGACAATTTTCATTGATTACTAACCATTGTGATGGGGTAGTTTTGTTTGACCACTAACCACTTTTCAAAATATGCTCCCCACTTGAAGATGTTGGAGAATGTCTTGTTGTTTTATCTATTTTTTTATAAATTCCTACTTGAGGTGTAGAGAGTACCATATTTGAGTCGAAATTGAATTCCAAAGACACGTAGAACTAGGCCCCAATAATGCCCAAAATTTTCATCACGAATAGCTATTTGAAAGAATTTTTGTTTAGTTATTCTTCCATTCAACTATGTCTTTACCTATGTTTGGACTAGACGATAAAACTTATGTAACTTCTTGAGTTAGTTCCAAAATCAAGAATTTATCTTTCCATAATGAATTATTTTCTTTTTATCATCCTTCTTTTTGACATTTATTTCAATAGATAAATTTTCTTCGCACAATAAAGACAATGATGGAGATCAAGATGCTGATTTTTCATGTGACCAACTATATGACAATGTTGACACTAAAGTTTTTATTCAATATATTGATCATTTAGTGTATCGATAACCTCATGCACTTTTAAAGTCTTCAAAATTTCATCAGAAAATCATGTTCTCAAGAATTGAACCAATTTAGAGTAACACAAAATATGAAAGCTATTTCTTGCCATATCCCAAACAATGTTGTGAATTAGGGTTATCTCATGTGGTTGGGCAGAATGGTTGTTATCTTCCCCACCTAGGTTCAAATCCCCACTAGTGACATGATGAACATTGTTGTAATGGCTTCATGCTTATGCGTATTGTTGTAATGACTATGTCCATATGAATATCATTGTATCAGCTTCATGCCTTGTGAAATATTGAGTATACTTGTGTGTTGAATTGATACCAATAATCTCACTCTAGCCCTTGGGCTGAGGAGGAAGTCGATTCCTTTCCTTGGGAAAAAGATATCATAAACCACGTTGACATTTGTTACAAAGAAATTCTTCCCAAGGTCTAACAATCATCTTGGAAAATTCATTATGCAATTCTTGATTTCCTTCTTTTGCATCATCAAATTCATGTTTGTTACTACTACTATCACTTTGTGGTTCTACTTGTGATTCATTTTAAACAAGGCTTTTCTTCATCAATTCCATCTCATAACTTAGAGAGGAATTCCCAATCATATTTTGTCTTGTCTATGTGTCAAGCATTAAGTTATGGTATCATGAGTAGCATTAACTTCTTACATTAGGTCATATGTATCACAAGTTGCACTAGCTTTTTGTATTAGATCCTTTCTATCACAAATTGTATGACTCTTTTGTATGGGGTAATTTGTTGCATATGTTGCATCAACCATGTCATCAATAAGCTGTCATTTTTATATTAATTTTAGCTTGTGCTACAACCAACTGAGCTTTCATATCAATTTAATTTTGAAAATCAATAACCCAATTATGTAATTCATGTTTATAGTCATGCAATTTCTTAATTGCTTGATGGATGTTTTATAAATGCTTTCCTCCTTTATCCAATTGTAATTTGCACTTATCATGTTCACCTGTACTTGTTTTCTAGCACTTTTTTTTTCTTATATCACACTCAGTGTTGGATACTATTAATAATGCACTGAACTTGTCATTTTTACAATGATTTAACTTTTAACCCCTTTATTCACTTTCATGTGGGACCTTTTTCACAATTTCCACAATTGATATTTGACTTTAAAACACTTTATTGCCTTTGAAAGGTTTTGCACCTCTACTCTTTTCACAATTCAATGATGCAACCTATGATGCCTCAATGTCAATTACTCAACAAACTAATGATAAAAAATATGTTCAAACAAATTTGTCGTGGATCAATTGAAGCATATTTTATCATTTGACAATGTTCAATGATAATTAAACAAAATTAGTCTTGTTACATGCTTTGCATGATTAAGATAGTTTGTTAACCTCTTGTTACTTTGCACATCATGTAGTGTTTGTCAAATTAAATGTGTGTTGCGCTAAACATAAGCATCTAAGAAATAGTAGCACAGACATACAAATGTCAGAGTCTGTTTACTCATAAGACTAGACTACGATCTATGAAACCACAACCAATGGCATATAAGCCATTAATATCACTTGAGGATTGCACTTAACTTGGGCCACACAAATCCTTAACATGGCTGGATATTTTTTTTGGTGTCTCCTTCTAATCACCATGAGTTTCAAACCTTGGCCACCTTATAGAATGAAAACCTCAAATTCCAATGTGAAATTTAACATCCTCAATACTTTGTTAATAATGTGGCTAAAAGCAATTTGAATTCTTCAATGTGCTTTCTCATTCACTATTTTTTTTGACAAAATTTCAAATATGTTAAAGCACATTCACTATTTTTTTTGACAAAATTTCAAGCATGTTTGGAGGCAAAAATCATTGGGAAACAATATTCATTGACCACTTTTTTTTGAAAAAATTTCAAGTATGTTTGGAGGCAAAAATCATTGGGAAACAATATTCATTGACCACTTTTGTAAATACACCACTCGTTGACATTCATATGGACTTATTTCCTATTGAATTTCAAAATAAAGCACTCTTCTTCTGGTGTTATATCCATTGGATAAATAATGAATACCAAAGAAAATTACTTTTTACTACGTAATTGTGCCTTACTTTCCCATATTTGAAATCTAATGATAATTTCATTCTATTAGTGTTCCATATTTAACATTTAGATTATTTTATTTTTTAATAAATTTTTACTTTTCAATAGTTAAAATCTAATAATAATTCTACCTCGTGTTGGATATTCAATATTTAAATTATCTTATTTTTAATAAATCTTTTATTTTTAATAAATCAAATAATTTTCATCTTTAAAATTAGAGACAAAAATCCATAGACCAATTTCCCTATAAATAAAACCCTAGCATAGTTAAAAAGGACTGAACACAATTCCCCTCCCATAAGGGAATTTAGGGTTAAAAAAGGAGAGAAGGTGGTTTGAATGTTTTTTATACCAAGATCCATAAACAGTTAAATCCACGTGTTGATTAACTAATATGTAATTGGATCTAATTGTTGCTCCATAAATAGTTAAATCTAATGTGTTGATTAGCTAATCTGCAATTGGATCTAATTGTTGCTCCATAAATAGTTAAATCCAATGTGTTGATTAGCTAATCTGCAATTGGATCTAATTGCTATGTAGCTACTAATGTAGAAAATAATATAAAATTATTTGAGTTGAAACAAAGGCAACGAGTTCCAATGTTGGCATTGTAACAATGGCATAACAAAAAGAAAGAAAGAAAGAAATTATTTTAACGTCCACGAGGCTAAAGATAGCGTATGGGACATATTGCTTCTTCATCTATTTGATGTATTCGACCCTTTTTCAATGGAGCTTCACAATAAATGCTCCTAGCTTCTCGACAAACCCCTCACTAAATAGATTATCCCAAGAGCTAGCTACCAGCATATCTGCATAACTTTCTCTGTTGTCTTTGAAGGTCTCACATTCTAAAATGAAATGCTTTTCTATTTCGACTTTTCCAGAATAACAAAAAATGCACTCTTTCCTCCCACACTTCTTTTGGCTTTTTCCAACGCCCTGTTTCACAACGGAGTTGATGAGAATTAGTCCTTAATTAAGCAATAATATTTTTGGCTCCCCAAGAGATATTGACTTCTATGTATGATTTTGGTTGATGATTATGAGTGGGATTAAACACTTCAATATAGTACCTTTTATTTTTTCCTAACTCCTTATCCCAAGTACGCTTGTGGAACTTATCCATGATAAAAGATTTTATCTCTTTGTTGTTTATGGGACACGTGTTCAAGCAAATACCCCATTTACTAAACCATTTGTTATTTTGCTACATCCAAGTTTTTTTTTTATTATTTATTCATTAAAGACAACCTTAAACCATCTACTCTCTTCCATTTTCTCATTTTTTTAAAATACCTTATGACTCACACCATAGCAATTGCTTCAATAGGAGCAACCCTTGTTTCACTTAACAAAGATAATATAAGGAACTACACTTTTAACCTTGAATTTGTCTGTAATCAAACGCTTTCAATTTTTCTCAATTTGTCTCCACTGCATGTCGAATGTATTGCTGGCCTATAGTTCACAACCACAGAGGATCACCAAAATCAATAGACACCCAAAAAGAGTTTAAGTGGTTTTCCAGTGCCATAACTTTGCCTCTCTACACCTATTTTGAAAAGCATAAAATGCTTTCCAACCCCCCAAAGTTCTTTTCTTTCTACAACCATCCCAACTTAGGTTTTTTTTGAAGTCAATTCCGAGGTATTTGTAATCCGCAACTTCTTCCAGAATGTTGCCTTCAAAGTAGAACTTATGCTGGTTATGTTTATTTTATAGAGAAAACCACTACTTTCATTTTGCTGATACTGACTTGCATCCCCACTCTACAAAAATGCTCAAGGGATAGTAAGTGCTCTTGCAAACCAAGAGCCGATTTGGCAATCAAAATAAGGTCATATGCATACAAAAGAAGCCTTATAACAAATTTGCCCAAATGGATACCATCATCTCCTTGCAAATTTAACCACTCCTCAGGCTTGTCGATATATAAACCAAAAAGGGTAGAAGATAGTGGGCAACTTGCTTGACCCTGATATCACTTCTAAAACTTTCATAGATGCCTGTTGAAGTTCGAATTTTGACTTTCACCTCTTCATATAGCCTATGCACAGTTGCTCTCAAATGTTACGGAACCCCAAGTTCCTTCATTCTGTGCCAAAGCTTATCCCTAGGAACCGTGTCAAACGCTTTTCTGAAATCAACAAAGCAACAAAAGACTTCTTCATTTTTCTCCCAAACTTTTTCAATATGTGCCTTAAAGTTATACCATGATCAAATGTGGAATGTTTAGGTCTAAAACCTACTTTCCCTTTAGCATGCTTATCTCTTTCTTCTGCCCACTTGCTAATTTTATTTTCTAGCATGCTTCCAAATAGCTTTGCAAACAAAGGGTTTATCATGATGGTCTTATAATTGGAGGGATTATTGACATCACTGCTCTTGAAAAGAGGTATTTCCATACTAGTTGTCCAATCTATGGGGAGCCCCTATTGTATGATGATGTTGAAATTTTTTGTAATGTGAGGTGCAAGGATCTTTGAGCCCCACTTTAAATATTTTACTTGGAGTTCAACAAATTCTTTTGCTTTACCAACACCCAACTTCTTGATACCCATCTCTACCTCTTGCACCATGAAGAGTTTAGTATTAGTGTTGACCAAGGGGGGGGGGGATCAACCTTGGGATCGTGCTCATAGAGTTGTCTTGCATAGTCAAACCATTTAGAAACTGTAATACTATTTCCAGTTTGTCTCTTTCTTGGTTGGAGCTCCTTCCAAAATAATTTGGGATTATTTTTCCCAAGGAAGATTAGTTCTTCCCTTCTTGAAACAATGAGATCGATTTTTTTCTTGCTTAATAATTGTTTGTAAGCTTTGAGCTTTATGTTATCCATGTTTGACTCTTTACACATTCTCCTTGCCTTTTTGCATTCCTCGTCAAACCAAGCATCAATTGGAAAACAGTTTGTTTCAGACTTTTAATTTTTGCTCTTTTACACTCTGCAAGTGCACATTGAATTAAATGTGTTAATTCATGACTATGAAGGCTGTGAATTTTGATTTTCTCCTTCTTGAAGAGCCTCTCTAGCGTTATTTTGAAGGTATTCCAATTTTCTGGAGTCAAAAGAATTTTTCCCTGTGGGAGATTTTGTTGGACATGCTGAATTTTTTACTCTAATTGTTTATTTACAGTCCAAGAGAAACTTAAATAAATTGTCTTGTGATCTGATTTTAAGTCCCACAGCTGATCTCCAATCAAAACTCCTCCATTTTCTCACACAAACCATGCGAGCAAATTACATAATCTAGTACACTTGCTCCATTGTAAGTATTGCAATTGAAATAACCAGACTTTTCCCATCTAGTCAAGCCATTACAAATGACTAAATCAAAGGCCCCACATAGAGTAAGCAATTTTTCACCAAAATGATTGCAACCCTTTTCCTATGAAATTCTTTCCCACTGATGATTACTCTCTTCTGTAAGCCAAATAGGGTCACAATCTTCTTTACAACAAAGAATGCTAGCTTGCTCACTTGCAGTCCTAGCATTGAAGTCACCGACTATAAGGACTTCACCTAGCTAAGAATATGTTGCAATATTCGCTTTTAAGGTTGCAAATGGAACTTTGTGGTCAAGCCCTCTACCTTTGTAGATTTTTAAAACTTGTGGCGTAAAATAACATGTTGCAATTCTAATGTGGTTTCCATTTTCTGATATTTTAAACCAAATGAATTGCTTATTTGAGTCTTCTCTTTCTAACTAAATGAGACGACCTTCTTTCTCCCTCAATAAAGCCATTCCTTGCTGCCTTGTTCCACACTGCCATCTTTTAGTATTCTTCAAACAAATGTGTCTTTCACCCTTCATGCTCATGTGTTTCTATGAGGCAAATTATGTCTCTATCTTTCGCAATAAGCCTTAACCCAAGTCCTCATCTCCATGGGTAACCTCTGCAGTTCCAACAAACTAATCTTAAGGAAACCTCGATATGACTTGATTGCTATTTATTTTGACATGCAAGACTCACATTTGAGTCTTTGTCCCTACTTTCCCATACTAACCTTGCTTCCTGATTTCCTGTTGAAGAGTTTGTTGCCTCTTCTTTATTACCATCTTGTTGCTCTATTTTGGAAGGAGGTCCAAATTATACTTTCACAATTTTGCCTTTATAAATCCATGCTCTCTTGCCTTCATCTCTTGCTGCCCTAACCTTTAACATCTCCTCCCTCCTTTTTTCTTGTTGTCTTATAGTTAAATCTACTTCTAGGAAAAAGTGAGAACCCTTCAAGCGATGCTTCTTGCTTAGAATGATATATTTATCACGCAAGCTAGGCATGATGACTTTTATGGGTCTCGCTCTCTCACCGTTAAACTTACCTACCCTTCATGCTTGGCATATTTGTCCTTGCCATAACAACTTGTTTTTCAAGAATTCTCTTGCAAAGTCAAGAGTACATTCAGTTTTCCCATAATCTTTCACCCCTTTAATAATTATGTTTGTTGCTCTATTTTGTCTTTTCTTGCCTTCTCTATCTTGCATGTTGTCAACTTGAATGTTTGTTTCTCCTTTCTTATTAGTAGAATTTCTAATAACTTGAGCCAAAGTTTTGGAGACTTTGGTGGAATCTCATTTCCTTTATTCTCTTATTTTCTCTTCATGGTTGTCTATTTGGGCAATCATTTCCCCTTTATCCTAGGATGATTTCGCATTCACCACCTCTGTACTTTCCACTACAAATTTCTTTATGTTTTTCACATCCGTCTTCATGCGTTGCCATTCTGTCTTTCCTATCAGGAGAGCTTCCTGTAGCAATGCCACTTTTTCTTTCAAAACTTGATTACTTTCTGCTAAAGCCTTATTCTCAGCTATTATTATATGAATTTTATCATATCTTTCCTGCTCTTTAGCTTCTAAAACCTCCAACCTTTGTTTTGCATTTAACAATTCTTTCACGTAAAGATTAGATGACCAAGTGAGAGGTGTGGATGTGGGACTATATAAGGTAGAATCATCAATGAATTTTCCTCTGGACTTCTTGTTGCCATGTGCTTGTAGAGAGGAATTGTTTAAGTGCTTATTGTGAAGGGCTCAATTTCTTTCCTTTTGAGACCATTTTTTCCTTGTTTTCTCCTAGTTTAGACGGGCTAGCCTTCATTTTAAAATGCCCCAACATTGTTTGGCATTAACTGATGCAGGAGCATCCGACTGAAAAGGCGACAACTGGGAAATGGTTTTTTTTTTTTTTTGCTGGAAAGAAAGAAACACATTTTGAATGCTGTTTTATTTTTGTTTTATTTAAATTAAGGCTGACACAACCATTGCTCTTTTAAAATTAAGCAAGCAAGTAAAGATAAGATTAGTTAAGAGCATGTTTAAAGAAACTGTTAAATAACTGAGGAACAGTTGCTCAAATGTAAGAAACTACTAGTAAGGCATTGAAAAGGAAAAGCCAGAGCCTCATGGAGGGGCTGCCATCCAGAGAGAAGAGAGCACACAAAATTTGTAATTTACAATTTTCTTGAATATCTATGGAAGCAAATGAATCTAGAACCCGTCATTGAGAAAGCAAGACAATTTTTCTTTTCCTGTGCATTAATGTTTCAGACATTGTGTTGAAAGCAAAATAGTGAAATAACTCATTAAGAAGCCAAATGACATCGACAAAAATCTTGTGACAGAAGGCATCTCAGACCAGGAACCAAACAAAGGCAAAGCTAGCATAGACTACATTTTTTTTATTTCCTCAACAAAAAAAACTAGGTACTTTTATATTCAACATTCAAGCACACCTGTGCATTCATTTCATTTCCAATTTAACAATTCATTGTACAAATTATGTAACCCAAAAATTGTAGATGGTTTTGAAACCCATGAAGACTGAGAACCACAAATTATAGGCCTAGACTAGTCAAGCAGCGAGGATATGAACACCCACGAAACTCTACAGATACATGGAGAAAGTGAAACCCCAAGGGTTATACCAAACTAAAAATAGAGCAAGTAAAGGAAAGATACATCCATGGAAAGACCCTACCCAGATTTTCCCTAAGCTTGTGAAGACTCCCAAGGACGAGGCCGTGGAGCAGTGCTCCCCAGGAACGACCTGCACACCACCACAAAAACAAGGCAACAGTTAAGCAGGGCCAACGAGACCAACAATACAGTGAGCAAATAAAACAAGAAGGGAGCAGGAACTTATCTGGAGAAGCCCTGACTCCGTGACAGAGGACGAGAATCGAGACTCTCACCAGAGGGTTTCTCCCAATAGGAACGCCATAGGAGAAACTCACCTGCTCACCAAGGAGACAGAGGGTTAGAGACATAAAAACGAAATACGGAAATGAAATCGAAACAAAGAATTACCTAAAATCGAGTTTGATGAGCCGTCCACCGCAGTAGCAAGGAAAGAACCTGTGGTTACACAGAGCTTAATCATCACCAGAACCAACATCAAGAAAAAAATCATCACGAACAGAGTAGAGACAAAGCATGAGTCGAGTGACAGAGATGAAACAACTTGAAGGTTGAAAGTCGACTTGAAACCTCTAAGAACTAGTAAAGTAAACCACCACAAGAGCAAACGAAGGCACAAAAATAACAAACCACCACACGGAACAAGTAAGGCACAACGCTAACAAACCACCATACAGAACAAGAAATGCACAACGCTAACCAACCATCACAAGAACCAAGCGAAGGCACAATGCACCCACAAAGCCGAACCAAACCACGACAAATACAAGAATAAATTCCAAATACCCTTGGCAGGTGTGAAAAGATCACGTTTGCAAACCCAAGGCCAATATAAAGAGTAGGCCGAAAACATAAATCACATTGAAACCTCACACCAAAACCCTACCACTGTTTAATTCAAAAATCGACAAGAGTTAAATGGTCGTTGCTATGTGTCCCTCCTCGGGATTGCCATCAATTTTTGGTATCAGAGCAAGTTGTTCCTTTCTCTCAGTAAGGATGGAGGTAGGATGAAGGGGTCGAGGTAGAGCCATCAGAAGAGTAGTAGATGAAGGGTTACGAGAAGAAATTAGGACTTTAATTGCACGTTTGGTAGCAGTGGAAGCAGGAAGGCATAGAGATCCAGAAGGTGGGGATGACAGTGAGGAGGAAAACACAGCCACGACGGATGGGTCAGATGAAGAAGGACCAGAGACTAAACTATTGAGGTCAATTTTGCTGGCTAGTAGCAAGCCAAGACTGAAGTTCTCTAATTATGATGGCAGTTTGTCCATAGAGGCATTGTTAGAATGGATAAGTGAGCTAGATAAATATTTTGAATATGAAGAAATCAGCGAAGACAAGAAGATCAAGTTTGATGTCACCAAGTTGAAGGGACATGCGGCACTGTGAAGGAGAAGATTGAACAAACCATTGATTAAAAAATGGGACAGGATGATTGCTAGAATGAAGAGAAAATTTCTGCCTAAAGATTACCAAATTTCCCTTTATAGACAAGTACAAAACTTGAGGCAAAGAATGATGACCGTAAAGGAATATAGTGAAGAATTTTATAAAGGAAACCTGAGTTGGTTATGTTAAAGATACCCCTGAAAAAACAACAAGGTTTGTGAATGGTCTACGGATGGAGATCCTAGACGAAATTAGTATCATTTCCCCTAAGACCATAGAGGAAGCCTATCAAAGTGCTTTGAAGGCGGAGGAAAAGATTGCCAAGAAACAGAATGCCAGAAGAGTACGTGGTTTTGGCAGAGGTAGGGGACAGTCCTTTGGCAGAGGTAGAACTGCCAACAACAATGAAGAGGGCAGTAGTTCGAAGACTTGGGGACAGACTGAAAGGGAAGGTACCACTAGAGGAGGAAGGTCATACCAGTGAGGAAGAGGCAGTGGCAAAGGCAGAGGCAAAGGAAGTGCCTATCAGTGTTACAAGTGTCATAAGTGGGGACACAGGTCCTTTGAATGTCTTGAAAATGAACAAAGTGGACAGAGGGGAGCATATGTTGCTTAACTCGATGAAGCGGAGGCACCACCACAGGAGGTGGAAAATATCCCTAAAATTGGGGAAGCCTTGGTGTTGAACAAGGTATTATTAAAACTAGCTAAGGAAGTAGCTGATCAAGCACAGGGGAAAGCATTGTTCCGAACTGTGTGCAAGTCGCATGGGAATGTTGCAAATCAATCATAGACATTGGAAGCACTGATAATATGGTAGTTACTAAAATGGTGGGGAAATTGGGTTTGAAGAAATTGAAGCACCCAACTCCATATAGGGTGTCTTGGTTGCAGAAAGGTCACTAACTGCTGGTCGATGAGCAGTGCAAAGTAGAGTTTCATATTGGCAAGTACAAGGACAAGGTGACTTGCGATATCATGCCTATGGACGTGTGCCATATTCTGTCGGGAAGACCATGGCAGAATGATAGGAAGGTCATCCAAGACGGGGAAACAAATTGTTACAAGTTTGTTAAGGATGGGATAAAGCATACGCTAGTGCCCATGAAGGAAGAGGATGCTACAGAAACTAGTGGAACAAAAGCATCACTGTTAGGTGGAAAAGAGTTTCTGTGACAAATGGAGGATGATGAGGTAAAATATGTAGTGGTGCGAAGGCCAAAACCAGTACTGGTCCATACTGAAATCACTAACTTACCTAAAGAGATACAAGACATGTTGCATGAATTCAGTGATATTGTGGTAGACGATCTATCGGACAAATTACCACCAAAGCGAAGCATTAGTCACCATATTGATTTTATTCCAGGAGCCAATTTGCCAAACAAAGCTGCTTACCGGATGAGTTCAAAGGACAATGAAGAAATCAAGAAGCAAGTGCAGGAGTTGTTGGATAAACCACTGATTCGGGAAAGTCTAAGCCCTTGTGCGGTTCCGACTGTTTTAGCTCCCAAGAATGGAGGTGAGTGGCGGATGTGCACTGATTCCCGGGCAATTAACAAGATCACTATCAGGTACAGATTTCCTTTACCTCAGATGGATGATATGATGGATTGTTTGAGTGAAGTAGCGTACTTTTCAAAGATAGACCTGAAAAGCGGCTACCACCAAATTAAGATTCAAGAAGGTGGCTAGTGGAGGACAACTTTCAAGACTAATGAAGGCGTATATGAATGGCTAGTTATGCCATTTGGATTGAGTAATGCCCCCAACACGTTCATGCATTTGAATGTTCATGTGTTTGATGAATGAGATGCTGAAGGAATTCATTGGTAAATTTGAGATTGTATATCTGGATGATATACTTATATTCAGCAAGACGAAGGAAGAACGTTTTCGACATGTGAGGTATGTATTGGAAAAATTGCAGCAAAATAGATTACTGATAAATTTGAAGAAATGTTCTTCTTTTAAGAAAGAATTAATTTATTTGGGATTTGTGATTTCCGAGAATGAACTAAAAAAGGATCCGAAAAAGGTTGTAGCCATAGTTAGCTGGCCATCTCCCAAGAGTTTGTTTGAGGTACAAAGTTTTCATGGATTGGCGAGTTTATCGAAAGTTTATTAAAAATTTCAATGGGATTTGTGCACCCATGGTGGACACCATTAAGAAAGCAAATCAGCCTGTTCATTGGACAGAATCGACAGAGAAGAGTTTTCAACTGCTCTAAAGAAAGATTACTGAAAAACCAATTTTGAGATTACCAAACTTTAACAAACTTTATCAAGTTTGTTGTGATGCTAGTGGAACAACCATTGGTGCAGTACACAACCAAGAAGACAGGCTAGTAGCCTATTTTAGTGAGAAATTAAATGAAAGTAGGCAGAAGTACACGTCTTATGACAAAGAATTTTATGCAGTGGTTCAAGCACTAAAGCATTGGAGACATTATCTATTGGCCAATGAATTTGTCTTATTTTCAGACAGTTCTGTATTACAGTATATTATGCAGCAGCATAAGCTGAACCATAAACATGCGAAGTGGGTGGAGTACTTGCAGAGTTTTACATTTGTGTTGAAACACATCAGCGATCAAGTCAACAAAGTGGCAGATGCATTAAGCAAGAGGAATTTGATCCTACAGGAAAGTACGATACAAGAATTAGGATTCGAACATCTTAAGGACTTGTATGAAACAGACGCAGATTTTAAGGAAGCCTATGAAGCTTGCCAAAATCCATTGTTGAAAGATAACAGTTTATGGCTGGACTATAATATGCAAGAAGAACAACTATTCAAAGGAGGGAAGTTGAGTATTCTTGAATGTTCTATGAGAGAGAACTTAATCCAGGAAAAGCATAATGGAGGTTTAGTCGGGCATTTTGACATAGAAAAGACCTTGGATCAGTTGAGCCACTTTTACTATTGGCTAAAGATGCGTAGAGATGTACAGAGGTTTATGACTAGATGCAAAATGTGTCAGTGTACAAAGGGACACAACTAGAACACAAGGTTGTATACGCCCTTACCTATTCTGAACAGACCATGGGACTAAGTCAGTTTAGACTTTGTCTTAGGTCTGCCGAAGACACAACGGGGATTCGATTCTGTCATGGTGGTGGTGGATCGTTTCACCAAAATGGCACATTTCATTCCGTGCAGGAAAACCAGTGATACCACACATGTAGCACATTTGTTCTTCATAGATATAGTTAGATTACATGGCTTGTCGAAGTCTATTATTTCGGACCGAGACGTAAAGTTTACACATCATTTTTGGCGCATCTTATGGAAAAAATTAGACACCAAACTAAACTTCAACTCAGCTTATCATATGTAGACCGACAACCAAACCGAAGTGGTGAATCGAAGTCTGGGAAATCTATTAAGGATTTTGGTTGTAGAAAATTTTCGACAGTGGGATCATGTGCTTGCACAAGCAGAATTTGCTTATAACGATTTTCCCAACAGAAGCACGAGCAGTAGTCCTTTCCAGATCTTATACAGAATGCACCCATGTGGAGTACATGAGTTGGATTTGGGTCAGTTGGAGCGCAGGAGTGCTAATGGTGAAGATTTCGCAAAGGCAATCAACGATCTTCATGAACAGGTGAAATTAAAATTACAAGACAACAGCGAAAGATACAAACAGAAAGTAGATTTGAAAAGGCGAGAGGTACAATTCAACGTACGGGACCTGGTATTAGCACACATACGCAAGGAGAGGTTTCCTAAAGGTGAATACAACAAGTTAAAATGGAAAAAAATTGGGCCTTGCAGGATTCTTTGAAAGTTTTCTGTGAACGCTTATGAATTGTAGTTACCCCCAGGTATAGGAATCTCACCCATTTTTAATGTGGCAGATCTGTACCCATACATTGTGGCAAGTGAAGAAGACAGTTCGGAAAAACGAACACGAGACACCCAGAATGAGAACGACTCGTGGATTAAACAGATGCCCCCAGCAAAGCCTTTAGAGATCGAAAAGATCCTAGACACCCAAGTGGCCAGACGAGCTCAAAGAAAAGAATATTTGTGGTACCTAGTCAAGTGGAAGGGCCATCCTGTTGAAGATAGTTCTTGGTTAGATGCTGGCCAGATTCAAAGCGTCGGGTACTCTATTGAAGAGCTCATGGATAGGAACCATGAGTTTAATTTACCTCGGGAACCTGATGCAGGAGCATCCGACTAAAAAGGCGACAATTGGGAACTGGTTATTTCTATTTTTATTTTTGCTGGAAAGAAAGAAAAACATTTTGAATTCTGTTTTATTTTTGTTTTATTTAAATTAAGGCTGACACAACGATTGGTCTTTTAAAATTAAGCAAACAAGTACAGATAGGATTAGTTAAGAGCATGTTTAAAAAAACTGTTAGATAACTAAAAGGTAACTAAGGAACAGTTCCTCAACTGTAAGAAACTGCCAGTAAGGCATTGAAAAGGAAAAACCAGAGCCTCATGGAGGGGCTGCCATCCAGAGAGAAGAGAGGACACAAAATTTGTAATTTACAATTTTCTTGAATATCTATGGAAGCAAATGAATCTAGAACCTATCATTAAGAAAGCAAGACAATTTTTCTTTTCCTATGCATTAATGTTTCAAACATTATGTTGAAAACAAAATAGTAAAATAACTCATTAAGAAGCCGAATGACATCGACAAAAATCATGTGACAGAAGGCATCTCAGACTAGGAACTAGACAAAGGCAAAGCTAGCATAAACAATAATTTTTTTTTCTTTCCTCAACAAAAAAACCAGGTACTTTTATATTCAACATTCAAGCACACTTGTGCATTCATTTAATTTCCAATTTAATAGTTCATTGTACAAATTATATAGCCCAAAAACCGTATAGGGTTCTGAAACCCACGAAGACCGAGAACCACAAATTATACACCCAGACTAGTCAAGCAGTGAGGGTATAAATACCCATGAAATTATACAGATACACGGAGAAAGCGAAACCCCAAGGGTTATACCCAACTAAAAACAGAGCAGGTAAAGAAAAGATACAGCCACAGAAAGACCCTAGCCAGATTTTCCCTAAGCTTTCGAAGACTCCCAAGGACGAGGTCATGAAGCAGCGCTCCCTAGGAACGACCTACACACCACCACAAAAACAAGGCAGCAATTAAGTAGGGCCAATGAGACCAACAATACAGTAAGAAAATAAACCAAGAAGGGAGCGGGAACTTACCTAGAGAAGGCCTGACTCCGCGACAGGGGACGAGAACCGAGACTCTCGCCAAAGGGTTTCTCCCAACAGGAATGTCATAGGAGAAACTCACCTGCTCATCAAGGAGCCAGAGGGTTAGAGACATAAAAACGAAATGCGGAAATGAAACCGGAACAAGAGATTACTTGAAATCGAGTTTGCTAAGCTGTCCACCACAGTAGCAAGAAAAGAACCTATGGTTACACAAACCAAAACCAAAATCAAGAAAAAAATCATCATGAACAGAGCAGAGACAAAGCATGAGCCGGGTGATAGAGATGAAACAACTTGCAGGTTGAAAGTCGACCTGAAACCTCCAAGAACCAGCAAAGTAAACCACCACAAGAACAAGCAAAGGCACAACGCTAACAAACCACCACACGGAACAAGCAAGGCACAGCGCTAACAAACCACCATATAGAACAAGCAAGGCACAACGCTAATCAACCATCACAAGAACCAAGCGAAGGCATAGCGCACCCACAGAGCCGAACCAAACCACAACAAATACAAGAATGAACTCCAAATACCCTCGGCAGGTGTGAAAAGACCGCATTTGCAAACCCAAGGCCAATACAAAGGGCGGGCCAAAAACATAAATCGCATTGAAACCTCACACCAAAACCCTGCCACTGTTTAATTCGAAAATTGACAAGAGTTAAATGGTGGTTGCTACATGTCCCTCCTTGGGATTGCCATCATTAACCCAAACCCACTTCCTAGCGTTAGCGGATGAAGCAATTTTCACTTGTCCTAAATCATTTGTCTCCACGTGTTCTGAAATTTCTTGTCTCATTGTCATATTTTAATGCATTTGCCATCCAACTTGTTCCGACAAAGATATAAGTCTATAAAATGCCAAGATTACTTCGCA
Source organism: Pinus taeda (assembly GCA_000404065.3). Lineage (NCBI taxonomy): Eukaryota > Viridiplantae > Streptophyta > Pinopsida > Pinales > Pinaceae > Pinus > Pinus taeda. Next base: position 167,235 of record APFE030446603.1, read on the forward strand.
TTGCTCCCCGTTGTTCAGGTTATCGTTGCTCCCTGCTTAGGCTACAAGCTGCTCCCTGCTCGCTACACTGCGTAGTGGGAGGTCCATACTTGACCGATATATTGTTGTTTTAGCTCTAGAAATGCCACAAACAGAGATCGTGTTACCTCCTTTTTCACACAAGCGTGACTGTTAGGCGTTCACACAGTGTCACTTTCCAACTAAACTCAGCCAGTGATGATCTTAACTGTTGCGTGTTCCTTCTGATTGTCAGGGATCAAGGTGTTCCTTTCTCCATTTGGTGTATGGGGTCTGCAATTTAAAGATGCGTCCTTTCATACTTTCTAGCTAACACAAATGCAAAAACACTAATATCTAAACCACGTTTTAAGACGCACCTTGTAGCAACAATTCACTAGCACAAAGAAGTAAACAGTCGTTTGTGCATCTACAAAGTTGATCGATTTTGAAAGCGAAATCCACTGTCCTTTGATTAAAATTACAAGCAAACTTCTCCAAATGATAGATTTAATTACAACATGTGGGTCGTAATTGAAAATTGTGTGTAAATTGTAGCAAAACCTAGATTATTGAAGCACAAAAAAGGCATATTGTTGATAAGTGGTTGCTACCATACATATACAATGCTAAATAAGTATTCGAACACTGCGATATGGAACATCTCTTGTGGATTGCTTGAGGGGGTTTGGCTAGCCACATTCAGGTTGGAGTTTGAAAATAACGAGCTTGATAGTTCAGTTGACCGAAATCAAAGTTAATTAGAGTTAATCGAAGTGTGTTCTAGTCAAAACGGGCCTGTAGGATGAATATAAGAGCAAAGTCCCAGAGTGCCGCTGACCGAAATCAGAGAAAGTCGGTGTGTTTGCATCAAAATTGACCAGCGTAATGTATATAAGAGAAAAATGCGCACAGAGCACAATGGTAGGGGCTCAGCTGGTGGACCCGCAACAACTCAGCAATGATCCCTAGTCATGTTCACTTGGCCAATCAAATTTGGTGGATCTGTATGCCAAGTCTTCATTCAATTGGGCCATCCAATTCCATCATGTAACGACGCCGGAAATCCCCAGTGAATGGCTATCAGGTGGCGAGAGAGAGTATGTCAGTGACTTGAATTTTTTAAATAAATTAAAATTCCCCATTAAATTCAGACCCAGATCACCGTCTAAGGATCCCCCGATTATGGCTGAAATCCTCCCGGATTAATGGCAGACACCAGTAGACAGGGAAATGGGAGTCCGAATGGTCGAGACGGAACTCGAGAAATCAGGGGAGAGTACCTAATGTCTTCCACATCGATGTGAGCATCAAAAGGGATATAATCAGAAAGATCTGGCCTTGACATCCCAGATCGAGCAATGGATTGCCCCTTAATAGCAGCTAATGCACTACACCAACCAACAACTAACCAATAAATGCTCCCCTGAAGCCCGTTGTATTATTTGTACCTGCTAGTTGAATCTGTAAATTGTATTATTTGTACCTGCTAGTTGAATCTGTATGACCAGCTTCGTTCCGGGGTTCAAAACCTCAGAAAGGTAGTAGAGCATCTGGTGTGTTTTGATCAAAATCTCAATAGCCTTTCATAGGATTATCGGCACCAGGCCTGGAATTTCAAATTCCCTATGCCCATCAAATGAAAATTTGATGATGTTTTTGCATTTTTCATGCCCTTCATTTTACGTTCTACCCAAATTTGTGGGTGTCAACTACTCTTTCATTTCAACTTTCATTAATCTCCCTAAAAGAGTGCCTTATTTTTTCCCAAGTTTGGGTGTCAACTACTCTCGCATTTCAACTTTCATTAATCTCCCTAAAAGAGTGCCTTACATTTTCCCAAGTTAGCATATGTGTTTCAATATAGCATACAACCATACTTTTGATATAACATAGTGTGAGGTTTATTTGTTTTGATATTGCATACAACCATACTTTTGATATAACACATTATGAGGTTTATTTGTTAAAGTAATATTGCTCTAATGGTAGTCGAGTATGTTTTGATTTCCTAATTATATGGTCCAATGAATTAGTTTTTTTTTTTTTTTAGAGAAAAAAATAATACATGTTGCAATAATTGATAGATATTTTGAGTTTGTTTTTAGTAAGATGTATAAAGGAGGGGACTTTTTTTATACATCAATGACTTTTATACTTAAAACAAATCATCTCTCAAATTCTTTATCAAGTCCTTTTTTACTATTGTGTATATAATGAAATTAGTTGACTAACATGTTAAGCTCAATATTTAGATGAAACACCTTCAAGCTAAACACCAATATTTCTATAAACTACCTTCATGCTAAACAAGCATATTGAAAATATAACGAGCTGCAAAAGCCTAACAAATACTATACATTTTTCTAATTTGACCTTTTCTCAACCATTAATAGAAGAAGAATAATGGGACACTGCATAGAAAATGAGCTACACTAAAACATCTGGGTAATAACTCTACCAAGGAGATCCTATTACAAGAAAGACATCAAATACACCAATCACAATTTTTAAAGCCCAATAAACAATTTTATAGGAGAACCAAAAAATAACCATTTTCACCAAAAAAAAATTGAGTCATTACAACCAAAATTACATCCTTACCCCAAGTTAACTTATAAGTTTCACATGTAACATCCACATTGAATCAACATGTGGCCTAGACATAAATACTCTCAATATCCTCAATGAAACCATCATACTTTCCAACCATATATGGTGGTGCACACCTTAAGTGTCCATGTTACACGGCTATTAATTATATTACAATTATTCCATGATTCTATCACACTCCTTTTAATATAAGTGATATTTGTTATGCAAAGAACTAGATTATCTTTTGGAGTTTCCACCATGCCAATTGGCATTCAATGCCAATTCAAACGCTTTTCTTTCCCTTAATTTCTTTCGCTATTCAAACAAATGCTCCACTTAATTATTTTCCATGTTTCCAAGTTTGGTAAATTTCCCTTTGCATTGCATCAATTTCTTCATGTCATTTACTCCACACTAATAAATAATTTACATTATTCGTAGTAAACAACATCTTATATGGCAAGAATTTAAAGGCTTTCAATTCCAACAAGATTAACGACAATTTAAATTATGCGTCTTATATCATAATAAAGATATCTTAGACGAAAGGAATTGATAAAAGGAAATTCAAATAATGAGTTATCTTAGACCAAAGGAATTTACAATAGACTCCCTACATCGCAAGAGTTGCGAAGACAGAGATTTCAAGTGATTTCCATTCGACATTTCAAGCATGTTTACTGTGATTTCCATTCAGCGTTTCAAGCATGTTCACTGTTTATTCAAGAAACCTAGTACCGAGCATACTTATGACCGAGGCTCAAAAGGATCTTTTGAAATAGAGACGCAATGATGAGAACGATAAGAATCGTAAAGAAGAAATACCATGACTTTCAAAAGATGCATTACCATTAATGAGCCTGGAAGAATTGTTGCCCTGATTGAGAGAATCAACGGGTGGCTCTACAAGAGTAGGCATGAACTTGTGCTCCCCTGTGATAAAAGCTAATCAATGTGCCTCTTTCCAAGGTTGAGTAGGAAATTAGAACCTATAACCTATTAGTTTAAGCCTGTTGTAACTTGCATTCGGTCATCAAGTGCAAGTAACCATCTAAGCGGCAGTTATAACTGGAGGGTGACCATTTAATCCGCAGTTAACACACGTTGCAACCACTATACCCTACTTTTGTCAATTGCTACGGTTGCCATGTTAATGAATTCGCTTGCTAGAATCCAAGGTGGGAAAGAAGCAAACAAAACTAGATACCAGATACATATTAAACATTAGTAGCTAAGTCACCTAACACGGGAATTCGGGAATCGTAGGATTCTGGATTCGTGGTGTCGAATTCGGACACGTTGACCCCCCGGAACAGGACACGTAGGATTCGTGTTATATATATATATATATTAAAAATTAGATATTTCTTACCCAAATTTTAATTAATGATACAAATTTATTGATTTCAAACATAGATCTTCATCTATAGCTATTAACATGCATAGTACATACAAAATTCAAATAAATGTCAGTGGTACTGGTCACATAAATGATAAATCTATATAATCATGATCCATAATTCATAATTGAAAAACAACTTACAACTACAAGATAGTAAGATAAACACACTAACAACTGTAGTTTTCTCATTAAGTCATCAAATCAAAATGTGTTACATAGGTAGTGCTGGTGCAATGCCAATGACAAATAGAAATAGAAAATATAAAAAAATTACAAGTATACAAGCCTCAAGGCATAAATCAACATCAGAATCAACATCACCGTCCTCATCATCATGGTCCCCACTACTCTCCTTTACATCCTCCTCCTCCCTTATATCCATAGTTGCCTCTGCATCCGCTGGTGTGGAGGTTGACCCCTCTAAGTCATCAAATCTAACAGGCTCTAGCACTGGATCATTGAGATCCATGTTGGCCAATGTCAACTCAACAGTGGTGTCCAGACCCATATCATCAGGAAAGACATCCCACATCTTTGTCTTTCCCCTCAACCACTCTTCCCTCTGCCTATAAATAAGACGAAGGTTGGTGTGCACATACACCATTGTCTCTGCCCTAGACTGCTCAAGCCTGCTCTTCTTCACACTATACAAATTCCCATATGTGCTCCAATTCCTCTCACAACAAGAGGATGAAGTCACCTAAGAGAGGAGCCTCATGGCTAACTGCTGAAGAGGAGGGCTTGTTGCCCCATAATTTGCCCACCAGGAATAGGGCTTCTTAGCCCCCCTTTCTCTAATCACATCATAACCTCCAAATCGACCACTGCCAGTGGAAAACTCTGTAAAGGCATCCTCCACCTCAGCAAGCAATGCACTATCCTGATAAATTTGCCCGAATGCCTTTTTCCTCCCCTATGAGATTTCACCATCCATGTGAGGAGGGAATTTGCGGGAAGGTCCACCATTCAGCCACTCATGGCTATAGTATTTGGGGTTCAATGAATGAGCCAAACAATGTAAAGGTGTACAATTCTTGTCCCATCTGCTGACAAAAATATCATGTATGGTATCACAGAAGGCGTCTGGTGATGTCTCATACTCGGGGCACTCACTCTGTAGAATAATGCTCCTCACAAACTCAATCATGGAATCTCATCCTTCATAAACCTCTCCTAGGATGGGTTTGTCTGTATCTGCAAATCGAAGCAAAGAAATGATAGGGTCCATGATCCAAATAATTAGATCTACCCTCTCCCACCAAGCATCATCTAGCACTGTGTCTTTCACTCTTTTAGAGGCTACCTGATCTGTCTTTTTCCAAAAAGACCAAAACTCAAAAATAACCATGGACCCAAGAGCGGTCTTGACCTCCCTCAACCTCTTCAACATTATGAATGAAGATGCAAACCGTGTATCAGCAATCTTCAACAATGATATATTGTTGTACTCCTTGTAGATAGTGAGGGCATTTGTATGATTTTGCACAAAGTTACGGATATGTCTTGCATCCTCAATAATGCTTCAAATCCAAAGCACATCAGAAGCAATGGATTTCAGTGCTAAGTTCAATGAATGGACAATGCAAGGTGTCCAAAACACTTGTGGATATTTTGTTGGCATTATGATGTATGTGTTGTACTTGATGGCAACCCACTCATAGAAGAACAATTTACTTATACATAGCCAGATGAGTCTACAGAAGAAATATCAGATGTGACAGAATTCATGGGATGCAAGACAAAGGTGCAGATGACAAATTATAGTGCAACAGTGTTATTTCCGGGTTCCGCAGGTGCACCGTTCAAAAGATGCGGTCATTGGCAGGTTGCGCAGGAGCACAGTTTAGAAAGTGCAGACATGTTCGTAGGTGTTCCGAACAAAAAGTGCAAACCTAAATTTCACGCACTTTCATGCAGAGAAAAGTGCATGCACATGGGAAATATTATGGCTGGTCCATGGTATTAGTCCGATAGTTTTTGATCCTATGGTTTTGGTCTGTGGTTTTGCATCTAAAGTATTGAACCCCGGTTTTGAGTCCCTAGTATTGAATTCCTATGGTTTTGGACCATGGTTTGAGAAAGGCCTAGACTATAAAAAGGGAAGAAGATCATTTGGCCACTTCACTTGTGTGTGTTGAATATCTTAAGAGCAAGATCTGAAAATCTGGTGATCGGTTTGATAGTTGGATCTAAATCAAGAAAAACCTGAGCATTATAAGGCAGATCTACTAATGGGTCGAGATCTATTTGGCGTATGATCAAATCTGTGAATCTGACCATCTGGGGTATAATTGAGAACTGATAAAGTGTCTGTACCCAAAGGTCCGCAGGCAAGATACGGCGCAGGTGCGGAGGTGCGCAGTCCAGTTGACGACACAGGTGCGGAAGTGTGCAGTCCAGTTGGCGCCGCAGGTGCGGAGGTGCGCAATTCAGTTGACGCCACAGGTGCGGAGGTGCACAGTCCAGTTGACGGCGCAGGTGCGGAAGTGCGGAGTCTAGTTGACGCCACAGGTGCGGAGTGATGCAGTCCAGTTGGCGCCGCAGGTGCGGAGCTGCGTAGAACAGAGGACAGAACAGGTGCAGAAGTGCGCAGGCTCGACACAGAGGAAGTGCGGATTTCCGCAGGTTTCTATTGGTGAAGTTGTAGACTTTTCTTTGAAATATTTTAGCTGCCTTTGCTTATTACTGTTGAGTTCAGGGTTCTGTATTTGTGCTTGGTTGTTGTATTAAGAAGCTATTGATTCAGTATTTGCACAAGGAAGTTGGGTAATTTCAGATCTATTTGATGTTTAATTGATATTCTTGGATCCAGTCTGAAAATTTATGAAACGAGGTCCTTAGAAGAAAAGAGAAGGTTGTAGCCCTCTGGAGGTTGAAGCCTGCGTACTGGTAAAGGACTGCACCAGTACAAAATCATTGTAAAAAGAAGTTTCTAATTGAAAGAAGATAGAAACATATTGCAGCGGGTGGTTTTCACCCACATTGGGTTTCCACCTTATATCTTGTGTTCTTTGGTGTGATTGTTGCTCTATTTTTGTTTTTGTTATATGGTCCTAACACAGATTAATATATTATAAGTTTGGAAGTCTCATTTGCAAATATTTGTAGAAATTAAAAAGAGTTTGATAATGCTGATTCACCCCCCCTCTCAGTATTATTTCCAACAATTGGTATCAGAGCAGGTCCTTCAAAGAAAAATCTTGATCGCTTGAAGGAAGATTTATCATCATGAGCAAGTATGAAAAGGAAGCATCTATCAGGCCACCGATATTTGATGGGACCAACTTCGTCTATTGGAAGGTAAGAATCACTGCCTATCTACAATCTCTTGGTACAGAAGTTTGGGATATTGTGGAAACAGGATACACATTTCCGGCAGCAACTCCTACAGATTCAGTGGTAAGAAGCAGTATGAAACAAATGCAAAAGCTGTCAATACTCTATTGGGAAGTCTATCTCAATCAAAATTTGTCAAGGTGATGCAGCTCAAAAGCGCAAAATAAATATGGGACAAGATCGTTCTAAGCTATGAAGGAGATGAGCAGGTAAAACGAGCAAAATTGCAAACTCTTAGAATTCAATATGAAAGTCTCAGAATGCATAATGATGAAAGTGTGGCTAGCTATTTCCTACATATAGATGAGATCGTAAATTGTATGAAAAACTTGGGTGAAGAAATAAAAGTTGTTTTGGTTAAGAAAGTTCTAAGATCTTTGTCTCCTAAGTTTGATTCAAAAGTTTCTACCATAGAAGAAAAGGAGAATCTAAATAATCTTACCATGTCACAATTACACGGAATTCTAACTGCTTACGAAATGAGAAAAGGAGGACCATCAAACAGAAGAGAAGCTGCATTCAAAGCTTCAAGAAAAGATTACTATAAGCCAGGACGCATGTCAGAAGAAGAGGAAGAATCAAATTTTGTCAAGAACCTTCAAAGGGGAAATGGAAGATTCAAAGGTAAGCTACCTTTCAAATGCTTTGCTTGTGGGAGAGTCGGTCATTATGCTGCAAAATGTCCTCATAAAGATAAACTAGACAGAGGTAAGGAACCTGTTAGATGGAATAGAAAACATAATGCAAATAAGAAGAGCTATTACACGCATGAAGGCAGTGATGGATTGTCAAATAGTGATGAAGATGAACAAGGTAATGATAATAGACTTTTAATGGTTTTTGAAGATGATTTCTTGGATGCTATAAATGAAGAAGGTCTTTATGAAGAAATTTCTAAACTTAAAGTTTGTTTAGAAGAAAGAATATGATTATAGATACTCTAACATTCCAACTTGCTGAAAAGGATAAACACAATGAAAAGTTAGAATGTGAAATTGTGGGACTTAGAAAAGAAATTGAGAAAACAAAAGCCCTTAATCTCAGATTTGCTAAAGGATCTGAAACTTTAGATGAGATTATCAAAGTGCAGCGTTCTCCTCTAATCAAGACATGTCTCGGATATTCTGAAGAAGCGTCTCAATCTCAGAAGCAAGCACAAAAGCCATCCACCTCCAAAAGTTATCTTGATGCAGCAAGGAGAAATGAACAACAAAAGCATGATGCAGATCACCAGGTAAATCAGGGACAAGTTGCTTCAAGAATGATCAAAGATTATTGGGAGCAATCTACTTCAAGGATGAACAGAAGTCTCAACCAACCACAAGTAAATCGTTCTCAATTTAGCTCAAGAATGGATGGAAACTACAATCATATGGTTGGTAGATTTGATAGTCACAGGAATTTCTTCAATGGCCAATGTTTCTCTTGTCATAACTTTGGTCATAAAGCTGCTCAGTGTGTTGCCTACAAGACCATCATGACTAGGGAAGCTCAAAAAACAAAGGGGTATGACAAGAATCATGAAAAGAACCTACAATAACTTCTCTGCTCTTGAAAATGAAATAGAATGCACTATCTGTAACAATTTTGGTCATGAAGATTCTGAATGCAGAAGGAGGTTTCGGCAAACAATTCAGAAGGAGCAGGCTTCATTGAGTTCCAAAACATGGAGAAAGAAAGAACCACAACCAGAAGGCTATGGGATAGCCTTATATGCAGAAGGACAGGAAAATCAATGGTACATTGACAACGGATGCTCAAAACATATGACAGGTGATAAAGGAAAACTTCAGTGATATACTGCCTTAGAAAGGGAAAAGAAGGTATCATTTGGAAATGACACCCCTACATTCATAAAAGGTAAAGGTTTTGCGCAGTTGAAAAAGAAGGTCAACGCTGGTAATGTTATGTATGTTGATGGATTAAAGCATAATTTATTGAGTGTTAGTCAAATGTGCGATCAAGGAACTGAGGTAATATTTAGATCAAATGGATGTATTGTTCGTGAGCTTGACACAAGAAAAACAGTGCTCAAAGGCACAAGAACTCAAAACAATTTATACATATTTAAAGAAGGAGAACAACAGTGCTATCTGAGCAAGAATGACGAACATTGGCTATGGCATAGAAGATTGGGGCATCTTAGCTTCTACGAGATAAGGAAAACATGCAAATATCAGACAATTCGTGATCTTCCTGACATCAGAATTCCAGACAATATAATATGCAAATCATGTCAATTTGGTAAGCAAGCCAGAACTAATTTCCCTGAGAAGGAAGGATCAGCTAGCAGGCCACTTGAACTTGTCCACACTGATATATGTGGTCCAACTAGGAAGAGGTCACCTCGAGGAGAAGAATACTTCATTTTGTTCATTGATGACTTTTCAAGGATGTGTTGGATAGGGCTCATGAAGTATAAAGATGAAGCTTTCGAAAAATTTAAGTCATTCAAAGCTTTGGTTGAAAACGAATCAGACCGCAGAATCAAATGTCTCAGATCTGATCGAGGAGGAGAATTTACTTCAATGAATTTTTTGATTTTTGTGAAGAACATGGAATCAGAAGGGAATTTTCTGCTGCAAGGACTCCTCAGCAAAATGGAGTAGTGGAAAGGATGAACAGAACGGTTCAACAAATGGCTCGTGCTATGTTTGATGAGTCTGGAACTCCTGCAACCTTCTGGGGTGAAACTGCATTTGCCACTGTTACTATTCTTAACAAGACAAACGTCCGGGTAAACAGCACTCAGACTCCTCATGAACTCTGGTACGGTAAGACTCCCACAGTAAAATACTTCAAAATTTTTGGAAGCAAATGCTACATTAAAAGGACTGATGAAAATCTTGGCAAGTTTGAACCTGGAGCAGATGAAGGCATTTTACTTGGCTACTCTCCCCACAGCAAAGCTTACAAATGTTACAATAAAAGACTTGGCAAAATTGTTGAAAGCATTGATGTAGTGGTTGATGAAGAAGGAAACACTCCTAGACAGGGAAGACATGAAGTTTTCGAAGATGGCGAAGACTATCCCAACATCAAATCAGATCCATGACGAAGAAGAAATCCATGAGGCACCAGAAGAACAGATAAGGATAGAAGAGAAGACTCCATCCAGATATGTTCAGAAGAATCATCCGGAATCCCAAATTTTGGGATAGAAAGAGGCAGGTGTACAAACAAGGAGAACCATTTCAGAAGCTTCAAGCTATCTAGCATTGCTCTCTTCCACTGAACCACTGAATGTAAAAGAGGCATGCAAGGATGAATGTTGGGTCAAAGCCATGGAGGAAGAACTTGAGCAGATTGAGAAGAATAACACTTGGGAGTTGGTTCCTAGACCACAAGATAAAAATGTCATAGGGACAAAATGGATTTTCAAAAATAAGCTAAATGAAAATGGAGAAGTAGTTAGAAACAAGGCAAGACTTGTTTGTAAAGGGTATGCACAACAAGAAGGCATAGACTTTGAAGAAACTTTTGCTCCAGTTGCCAGACTTGAGGCTATATGAATGTTCCTTACTCTCTCTAGCTTTCAAAAGTTCAAAGTATTTCAAATGGATGTAAAATCTGCCTTTCTGAATGGAGACTTAAATGAAGAAGTATATATTGAATAGCCTGATGGGTTCATCCTTGGAAATGATCCAAAATTTGTATGTAGACTTAAGAAGGCACTCTATGGTCTTAAACAGGCTCCAAGGGCATGGTACTATCGTCTGGACAAATATCTTCATCAACAAGGTTTCTCAAAAGGCTCAGCAGATAGCAATCTATATATAAAAATTGATAATGATAAATTGCTAATACTTGTTGTATACGTTGATGATATCATTTTTGGCAGCAATGAAGAAGCCATGAGTCAAAACTTTGCTTTGGTAATGCAAAAAGAATTTGAAATGCCTTTGCTTGGTGAGTTGACATACTTCCTTGGTTTACAAATCCAACAAAATAAAGTTGGTATCTTTTTATCACAAACCAAGTACCTAAAGCAGATCTTGAAGAAATATGGCATGGAAGACTCGAAACCGGTATGTACCCCTATGGTAACAGGATGCAGCCTCAGTGCTAATGATGAATCAGCAGCAGTACATCAACCAACCTATAGATCCATGATTGGCAGTCTAGTTTATTTGATAGGAACTCGGCCAGACATCATGCATGCAGTGGGAATAGTTGGAAGATTTCAGGCTAATCCAAAGGAAGCACACCTTCAGGTAGTTGAGAGGATCTTCAAATATCTTCAAGGAACACAAAAATATGGCTTATGGTATTCTAGAGATGTAGATCTCACACTTCATGCATATATAGATGCAGATTAGGTAGGAAGCATGGATAACAGAAAAAGCACTAGTGGTGGTGCATTCTTTATGGGATCTAGATTAGTATCTTGGTTCAGCAAGAAACAAAGTTCAATTACTTTATCTACAACTGAAGTAGAATATGTGGCTGTTGCATCTTGCTGCACACAACTTCTTTGGATGATGCAAACATTGCAAGATTTTCAAATCACATGTACTCCACCTATCTGCATCTTCTGTGATAATACAAGTGCAATCAATATTTCAAAAAATCCTGTCATGCATTCAAAGACTAAGCACATACCTATCAAGTATCATTTTCTAAGGGAACAAGTGCTTGAACAAAAGGTTAAATTGGAGTATGTTCCCTCCAAGAACAAATTTCTGATATACTCACCAAACCATTGCCCAGGGAGATATTTGAATATCTCAGACAGAAGTTGGGGGTCGTTGATGCATCATCTTGCTGTTGAATCTTGTCTGTGGTTGTACGCAAGTGGATACGCGTACATATGCCGGTTTATGAGGGTCCAGTTGCATGGGTCTGACAGAGACCATCTGGCTCAGGTTCAGCGGGAGCATATATTCTTCTAATAATGCATTGTTGGCATTATCTTAGAAGTTCTTGGTTTGATTTCACAATTGTTTTTGGTGCAATAGATGCTTGCTGGTCTGAAGGTTGAATCATAGTCCTGCTGTAGATATTTTTGTCTCTATGTCGTGTATTTCCTTTCATATCAAGGTCATGTAACAACCTATTTTGGTTTTCACTATGCTTGGGATGAATGATGTATGTTCTTGCTATATTCCCACTTGGATGGGAGATGGATGTATGTATGAGTCTTTGATGATAGCAAGGTCACTTTTGATGTATGGAGTCATGTTCATTCTTGTAGAACATCTTTTTACAGACAATACTTACAGTCAGGGGGAGCATGAACAACACTTCAGCAGAGCAGGAGACTTCAGCATAGACAACAGGTACTCAGGGTTCGCCCCTTTGCCCTTGATGTCAAACGGGGAGAGTGATTGGGTATTGTTGCCATCAAGTCCAAAGGGGGAGATTGTTGGCATTATGTTGTATATGTTGTACTTGATGGCAACCCACTCATAGAAGACCACTTATTCACAACTAGATGAGTCTACAGAAGAAATAACAGATGTGACAAAATACATGGGATGCAGGACAAAGGAATTAGATGACAAATTATAGTGCAGCAGTGTTATTTTCGGGTTCCGCAGGTGCACTGTCCAAAAGGTGCGGACATTGGCAGGCTGCGCAGGTGCGCTTCTCATAAGATGCGGATATGCTCGCATGCATTCCGAACAAAAAGTACGAACCTAGAATGCATGGAATTTTATGCAGAGAAAAACGTGCGCGTGGAAAATCTTATGGTTTTGGTCCGTGGTTTTGCATCTAAAATATTGAACCCAGGTTTTGGATCCCTAGTATTGGATCTCTATGGTTTTGGTCCATGGTTTGAGAAAGGCCTAGACTATAAAAAGGGAAGGAGATCATTTGGCCACTTCACTTGTGTGTGTTGAATATCTTAAAAGCAAGATCTGAAAATCTGGTGATCGGTTTGATAGTTGGATCTGAATCAAGGAAAACCTGAGCATTATAAGGCGGATCTACTGATGGGTCGAGATCTCTTTGGCGTATGATCAAATCTGTGAATCTGACTGTCTGGGGTGTAATTGAGGACTGATAAAGTGTCTGTACCCATAGGTGCACATTCCAGTTGATGGCACAGGTGTGGAGGTGTGTAGTCCAGTTGACGGCGCAGGTGTAGAGGTGCGTAGTCCAGTTGACGCCGTAGGTGCGGAGGTGCGCAGTCCAGTTGACGCTGCAGGTGCGAAGGTGTGCAGTCTAGTTGACGCCGCAGGTGCGGAGGTACGCAATCCAGTTGACACTACATGTGCGGAAGTACGTAGTCTAGTTGACGTCGTAGGTGTGGAAGTGCGCAGGCTCGACATAGAGGAAGTGCGGATTTCCGCAGGTTTCTATTGGTGAAGTTGCAGACTTCTCCTTGAAATATTTTTAGCTGCCTTTGGTTATTACTGCTGAGTTCAGGGTTCTGTATTTGTGCTTGGTTGTTGTATTAAGAAGCTATTGATTAAGTATTTTCACAAGGAAGATGGGTAATTTCAGATCTATTTGATGTTTGAATGATATTCTTGGATCTAGTCTAAAAATTTATGAAACGATGTCCTTGGAAGGAAAGAGAAGGTTGTAGGCTTCTGCAGGTTGAAGCCTGCGCACTGGTAAAGGACTGCACCAGTACAAAATCATTGTAAAAATAAGTTTCTAATTGAAAGAAGATAGAGACATATTGCAGCAGGTGGTTTTCACCCATATTGGGTTTCCACCTTATATCTTGTGTTCCTTGGTGTGACTATTGCTCTATTTTTGTTCTTGTTATATGATTTTGACACACAGATTAATATATTATAAGTTTGGAAGGTATAACCAAGTTTCATATGCTAATATTTGTATAAATTGAAATGATTTTGATAATACTGATTCACCCCCCCCTCTCAGTATTATTTTCAACAACACCAAGCCCTTCAATGACTCCTCTGACTCCAGAAATGAGAAAGGGAAGAAAGGAGACAAATGCACCTAGTGTCACCGAGGATTCCATCCAGAATCCTCTTGCATGAAGAAACAAATTGACCAAATGGCAGAAATCATTCAGAAGCACAACCTTGGTGACCACATCCCTTAAGGTTCCAAGAAGAAAACTAAGGATTCACCATAGGGGAAAGGTAGCAATTTTCATGCTTTAGTTGCAATTAATTCTTCCCCTGATGCATGTATTATAGATTCTGGTGCATCACATCATATGGCTACTGCAAAGGAAGTCTATTCCTCTTTGGATGCATGCAAAGGACCTCCCATCCTCATGGGAGATGACTCACTTATTGAGGTCACCAGAAAAGGTAGAGTGGAACTTTTACACCGAAGCTTTGAAGATGTGCTTCATGTTGCAAAACTGTCGATAAACCTACTTTCATTTTATCAAATCACTCATTCTGGCACCAGTAAGAGAGTGGAATTCACTCTAGATGCAGTGAACATATATGACCTACATAGCAACTCCAAAATTACAACCGGTTAGGTAAACAATGGGTCTAGACTGTATACATTTTCTGAATTTACTGAATCTGAATCCTCCTTATTGCTTACACATGCTGATGATAGTAGTAGGCTTTGGCACGAGAGGTTTGGTCACTTAAATTACAAGTATATGCAGCAGCTAAGCAAGCATGAGATGGTGGAAGGCTTGCAAAATATCAGTTTCTCCAAAGGAGTTTGCGAAGGGTGTGTCCTTGGAAAACATTCTAGAGAAAAGTTTGACACCGACAAGACTCACAGAGCATCCTCTCCTCTAGATCTGATCCATAGTGATCTCATGCGGCATTTTCCTCATCCTTCCATCAACAAAGCAAGGTATGTGCTTACATTTATTGATGATTTCTCACGGTATACTTGGGTGTATCTTCTGAGGGTCAAATCTGAAGTTTTTGTGCACTTTGAAGATTTCAAAGCACTAGTTGAGACACAGTCAGAAATAAAGATCAAAGCCCTCCATACAGAAAATAGGGGGGAATATGTTAACACGGCACTTTAGAACTTTTGCCTTGAGTCCGAAATACAGTTGCAGCACACAGTTCCATACACTCCGTAGTAGAACAGAGTTGTTGAAAGAAAGAACTGATCTCTCAAAGAGATGGCTTCCTGCATATTGCATGCTAAGTCACTACCTCATAAGCTATGGGTTGAAGCACTTAATTGTGCTAACTACATCTAGAACAGATCTCCTCATAGGTCTATCAAGGATTAGACCCCCTTTGAGGCTTGGAGTAGAACTAAACTGGAGGTCACCCACTTCCATGTTTTCGGCTCCCGAGCATGGGCCAGGATCCCCTCTGAAAAGAGAAAATCTCTTGATCCGTAGAGCATTGAGTGCATCTTTGTTGGATACCCTGATGGTGTGAAGGGATATTGACTCCTAATTTCCTCTATGGACAAACTCATCATTGAGCGAAGTTTCAAATTTGTGGAAAGTCTCTTGCATGCACCTCAATTGCCGCATGTAAACACCTTTTATCTACCTCATGTTCGAGATGATGACTCAATACACTTAGATGCTACTACAGAGCATGCAGATGTTTAGGTAGAGCACATAGATGTAGAGACAAAGGCTTCCGATACAAATCCATTGCATGCATATGATGATCCACATCCAAGCCCAGATAGGGCTTCCAACAGTGAATCAACTTCCCCTATCATAAATCAGAGAATAAGGAGCTTACATGAGATATATGCACAAGACCACCCAGCTGCTAGAAATAGTCTTGTGGGGGATAATTTTGATTTGCGGAGGACTAGCTCAGAGTTTATTGAGCCTCCTCCTACCCTGACTACCACTGAACCAACGTCATCCTGGCATTGTCATTTGGTTCAGTCTTTTGATCCGCAGTCTTATGCTGAGGCTGCTAGGCATCCCTATTGGGAGTCCGCCATGGAGGAGGAGTATAACTCCCTCCTCGAGAACCAGACCTGGGATCTGGTCCCCCTTCCTTCAGGAAGGAAACTTGTCTGATGCAAATGGGTCTACAAGATCAAGAGTGCTACAGATGGGAAAATCACCAGATAGAAAGCTAGGCTA
Source organism: Pinus taeda (assembly GCA_000404065.3). Taxonomy (NCBI): domain Eukaryota; kingdom Viridiplantae; phylum Streptophyta; class Pinopsida; order Pinales; family Pinaceae; genus Pinus; species Pinus taeda. The sequence goes on from APFE030446603.1 coordinate 183,539, forward strand.
GTAGCCAAAGGCTTCCAGCATGTGCATGGCATTGATTATGATGAGACCTTTTCTCCAGTAGCAAGGATGGATTCCATAGCATTGCACTTGCCATTGCGGCTGCCCAGGGGTGGGAAGTACATCAGATGGATGTGAAGAATGCGTTTCTTCACGGAGATCTATTTGAGGAGATCTACATGGAGTAGCCACATGGTTTTATTCAGGATTCATCTTTGGTATGCAGATTGAAGAAGTCCCTCTACGGCCTTAAGCAGGCCCTGAGAGCTTGGTATGCGAAGATGGATTCTTTTCTCTTATCACAAAACTTTGAAAGATGTAAGTCTAATCTAAATGTTTACATGCTTAGGACACATGATTCTCTTCTTATCTTAGTTTTGTATGTGGATGATCTCCTGATCACTGGCAGCTCAGCTTTAGCCATTGCTACAGTCAAGAGGGCCTTTCATGATAGGTTATTGATGACAGACATGGGTCCATTACACTTCTTTCTTGGTCTTGAGATCAGCCAGGATGCCACAAGCATCAAACTCTCTTAGGCTAAGTATGCACGGGATCTCCTCAACAACTTTCACATGCACCGACTCCTTTTTTGTCTGGGGTTCACCTTGACGATGGAGGTGACACTCCATTAGTTGACACTACTCTCTATCGATAGCTAGTGGGGAGCTTACTGTACCTCACCCACTCCAGACCAAATCTCTCATATGTAGTAGGGGTAGTTTCTAGATACATGCAAGAGCCACATGAGCTACACTGGAATGCTGCTAAGTGCATCCTCCGATATTTGCAGAGAGCCATCACCTTCGAGATTCACTATGTAACAGGCACTGCATTGAATATCCTTCGCTTCACAGATTCTGATTGGGCAGACGACAACATTGATCGCAAGTCCACCTCTGGATATTCACTCAGTCTAGGATCTGGTCCTATCTGTTGGTCGAGCAAGAAGTAGGCTGCTATTGCTCTCTCTTCAGCTGAGACTGAGTACAGAGGAGTAGTCAACATCATGATTCAGGCTCTATGGCTACAACACTTCCTCACTGAGTTGGGCATCTAGTTCCACCAACGCACTGTCATCTGGTGTAACAACTAGTGCACTCTCAAATTTTACAGGGATCTAGTACAATGGGAATGGATGAAGCACATAGAGATGCATATGTAGTACATCAGAGACTTAGTACATGATTGGGTCATTGATTTGTAGTTTTGTCCTTTAGCATAACAGATTGTAGACATCTTCATCAAGACATTCACTGAGCAAAAGTTTCACTCTCTGTGTGATTGTCTTGGAGTGAAGGACACAACTGCTTAGCAACTACCTTTTCTTCCTCTTTTCTTTTGATTACATTATATTTTGAGGGAAGGTTTTTCCCATGAGGTTTTCCCTCTTTCCTCAATTTTAGTACAAGTTGCACTGTATTTTGGGTGACCTTTGGCCTTAGTTTCCAGGGCTAGTTCTTCCGCATGGTTTACTCCCTGATTTTCTTCTTCTTTAACTCTACGACTGGCTAGTTCTTCTACATGATTTACTCCTTGATTTGCTCCTTCTTTAACTTCACAATTGGCTAGTTCTTCTGCATGATTTACTCCCTGATTTGCTCCTCCTTTCACTCTGCAACTGGCTAGTTCTCTCTAGAACTTGTTGTAGGTGTTGAGTCCTCTCATTGATCACCACTATGGTGCGTTACCTTGGGATATTCACCCAATAATGCTATATCATGAGCACTGTAACCTATTTTCGAAATGAATCATTCTTTTTGTTCTTTCAATTTTCTTTTAGCATTTTTTTCTCTGCAAAGCTGTGTGTTCAATCTTTACTAGCTAGATTCATATGTGTAGGTTTTCTAACACATTTACAACTTCTCCGGTATCAATGCATTCTTTTAACTAAATCATCTTGTGTAACAATACATTCTATTTTCTTCTGAAATATTTTCAAGCACATTATTCGTCGACTAACATTTGTTTTATTTCACTAATGTTTCTTCTGTTGCTCGTTGGCACAGGTTTTGTTCGAAACACATATCTTCTAATTCAATTCACCAACATGTCAGCGTATCTTTGCTACTTGTGTTTCAACAATTTTGCTTACTATGTGAACTATCTATATTGTCCATGGTTGACATTTATATAGACATTGGTTGACATTGATATGAATCACTTTGACAAAAAAAAGATCCCTGGTATTTATGAAAAACTAACCCGTAATTGATTATATTGCCCATGTTCCCATATTGAGTGTTCACTCCATTTGGTTTTATTTACCTGCCTTCTTTAAGGAGCATTTTGGTGATGTTAAATTAGTAACAAATACACTGTTTCTGGTTCCTACTTTTTCCTTGCTTTTTAAATTGAATTCATTTGTCATCTAGTACAGACTTTGATATGTACATTGAATGCTTTGTAATAGCTCGTACATTCCTTGTTCACTCAAATATGTTATCTCTTCAACAAATATTATTGTCTTCATCAATGTTCTAAGTTTTCCATTTTAGCTTGCTTTTGGTTAGATTTAGGATTTTGAACAAATTCATATAATGTGTTTTGCTCTTGGGTATGTTGATGCTCTGCATGAATTTATTTAGTAGGTAGTTTAATTATTTAAAGCTTTATTTATCTTTAATTTAAAATTTGAAAATGTAGTTTTTTTAGTACTATGTAGTTTTTTTTATTAGTGCCTCACTCTAGAGTAGTTATACTGTTTATTTCGCAACCGAAGAATGAAAAAACTACTGCGAGTTAACATTTCTGGGACACATTTTAGACAGTTGTTTTATTCTTTTCAATTCAGTGTATGAATCACCTGTGTTCTTGGCCTTCATTGTGTTTATGTGCATAGTGATACATCTTATACCAGCCACTATTATCAAAACTGGACCGACGTCTGAACCAGTTAACCTCAAATATGGTAATTTTTTAAAAACAAAATAGTCAGATTTTGATTAAAAAATATAATTCATGTACATTAATGGTCAGATTTTGATTAAGAAATATATTCATGTACATCACTTGGAATCCAAACCATTAGACAGAAATATACAAAATTCTGGATAGGGTCAGGATGGTTTCTGAACCAGTTCAGAGAAAAATTGGTCTTAGTGGTCAATTCTACCAAGGGAACCCAGGAATGGCTTGTTTAGCCACCTATGTTCTGGTTCTCATAACGTTGCTAGCATCAAAATCACAAATAACAGGTATTGATAGATACTGATTTGTAATCAATGCAAAAACTTTTGTTTTCTGTCACGAATTCCTGCTATTTTATCAAGCAGAGTATGGACTCTCTCTGAAGGCATGCTTTTCTTATCAGAAAATGCCTCATCGTTGCAAAAACAAACTAGGTAGCGCATTTCAGCAAAGAATACTATGAATTACTTTTGTCATGTTGTTAAATGAGTACTCTAGTTGTAATATACAATGCTTTCAACCATGATAGTGCATATTTCATGTCTTCCAAATTTGAAAGTGGTCTAGCATTATAACGACATTTTCATCTTTGTTTGCTGATTTTTCCAGGCATTTTGCATCTGCGGTGGTTTTCATCCATGGCATCTAATGCATTGATCTATTTTGTCAATGCCAACAAGGGAGCCAGTTCCAGCACTCAAGTAAGTTCAACAGAATCTAGATTGTGGAACAGAACCTAGAATACTTTTTTAGAAGAGATGTTGGACAAATTCTAGGGTTTGTTTAAAGGACAACCTCTAGGTGAACTAAACTAGAAAAAGGAAAAATATTTGTGGTGATCCTCCTGTTTTGTCAATCTTCTTGCCCAATATTATAATTTCTTGCCATGTTTGGTTTGTTGCTCTTCTTTTTGTTTTAGCGATCTCATTTTGCTCTCTCTTTTCTTGGAGCCCAAATAGGGTATCTCATACTTTTTATTTTTTCCTTTTGCTTCTAGTAATCTCAAACAGAGGGTATTGGGGTGAGAGCAGAAACAAAACTAGACGTAGTCATCTGGGAAACAAACAGAGGCGTACAATCAAAAGGAGGGCTCAATATACCACCAATACACAGAAGGATACTATCATTTCTATAAATTATGGAATAGAGACAAGTGCACAAGATGGGGCACTACAAACACCTAACCAATTGAAAGCAAACAAACCTTGGCACTTCTTTTACATTGTCAGAATAATTCTTTGTTGCATTGGTTATATGTGTTTTCAAAATTCCCAAGGAAATCAACCTTTCTTAGATTAAATGTCTTTTCTTCTTTATGTTTTCTGATAATCCCTTGCTGTACTGATGAGTCATAAAATCTATTGTCAAAACACCTCAGATAGAAAATATGGCTTTCTTCTTGGTTGAGTTGTGTTTGCTTCAATGCATGATGATTAATCATTAAATACAGTCCATCAATGCTTGTTGCTACTGCTGTATACACTGCTCAATGCACTTTAAGGAATGATCCTTGTTAGAATAAACCACTTACCCTTCACACAGGATATTGTGAAGCAGACCTCAAGTAAGTCTTCTAGTTTTCGAGGAGTCATGCTTGATCCAAAATGGATCCCCTATAAGTCTTCAAAAATAAAATAACTATCACAAAGGATGATCCTTTAAAAATGGAATATTGCACTATCAGGCCCAAAAAACATGAAGAAATAGTGAAAAACAGAGCTATCGAAGTCTTGAACAATGATGCAGAGGCATTGCCGGATCTTGCTGATCAACGGTCTAGATCCGATTGGCATATCACAATCGAAGGTGGCAAGTAGAGGCTATCAGACGCTACCATATGGAAGTTGTGACAATGATCAACATGAGTCAATGAGGACCATCGATCAAGCACACAGATCGATGGACCAAGTTAACTCATAATATTGCATCAGCGAAATACAAAGAGTGCTTACCAAACACCCAAGGACTATGCGATATGCGATTGCGATATATCGCATCGCAATATCGCATCGGAGCGATACAAAGGAGCGGGGCCAATACAAATGCGATTTGTGATAAAGCCAGACCCGAAAAATCTTATGGATAGAAATATATATCTTTTGAGTTCCGTAAAAAGGGGTTTTCCTATGTAAATCCACATTTTCGTTAAATAAACGAAAAACAAAGGAAACGCGAATTGGGCAATAAAACGGACCCGAAAGGGTTTATACATGTCGAAATAAATATTATGAGTTCTGTAATGAGTGGTATTTTGGGCGGGCCTTAGGCGGTAAGTGGTATTGGCTGGGCTCCGCTCGAGCCCATACACTGGCTGACACGTGGCTAGGCGCCAGAGAGAGAAAACCGCTTTTTTGGGTGGGTAATCTCCATGCACATAAGCCACCCAAAATCAATAGCAACCATTGGATTAATGATCACTTGCGATAGCGCCCGAAGAGGGATCCGAAAGGATTATAGGGTAGAACTAATAATATTTCAGGTCCTATAAATGGCAGTTTAGCAGATTTCCCCGTGTTTTAGTATATTTCTCTGTGTAAACAGAGAATGACAATTTTGGGGATTTCAAAGGCACCGATGGTCCCTTCCATTATAGAATAGGTGGCCACCATCCCTGAAGAAGTTTAGCAATGATTGCTTAACGCTCAAAGGGGATTCGAATGGACAGAGGCCGGAAGCCAGAGAGCCCGAGAGGGAAAATGAATAGACAAGTGTTGATTGGCTTAAAAGCCATTGAATTATAGAGACAAAGGCAAGCAGTGTTGAGACAGAGTGAACACAGAGACAGGGAGTGAGAGGGAGAGTCTACGTACTTAGAGAGACTTGAGAGATTCAAGTAAACTCATGTTGTTTTGTATCTGTTGTGTTGAGATTCAATTTGAGCTCACATTTTGTAAAAATCTGCTCTTGAAGACATAATAGAGAGGTCACCATTGAAGGATAGACCAGGAGATGTAGCCCAAGAATTTTGGGTGAACTCCTTGATTATTTGGCTGTGTTATGTTTGTATGTCTATTATGTTTCTTTAACTGCTCATTGTCTATATTATTTGCAATCTTTTCGATTTGTTGCACTAAGTGATATAGGTAAATCCATGCACATGAGTTTGTAATACCTTAATATTAGTCTAATATCTCATTTTCAGATCAAGTGGTATCAGAGCTTTAGGTTTGCTAAGGTTAGACAAGCTTGTGCTGGATTTTTGAATGCTAACTAGGTCAAAGCTCAAACTGGGGAAAGGAGAACTTGTTGAGGCCAATCCAGAAATTGGAAGAGTTTATCCTCAGAGGAAAATGGTAGAAGAAACTTCCTTGGGAGCAGAATCTCAATTTATGGAAGTTTTTAGGGCACTTCAGTCCATGGTGGAAGAGATGTATTGGGAATTTAAGAAAGGCCAAGGTGAAAGCACTTTAGCATCTCAACCAGATAAAGGAGTAGAGGAACCTCTTCTAGATGCCCAACCAGAAGGCAAAGGAAAAGAAGAGAGGCCTTCTCCACCATCTACTCCATCATCACCATCTTCATCATCTTCTTCACATAAAACTAGCCCTGAAAAGAAGAAGAAGAAAATTTATGTGATTAAATTAGATGTGAAATTTCATTTGCCAATTTATGATGGAGAATTAAATGCACGAAAGCTAGATAACTGGATTAGACAGATTGATGTATATTGCAGGGTGCAGAAAATTAATTCAGAAAGGAGAAAGATTCAATTGGCTAGCCTTCGCCTTGCTGCCCTAGTGTGGTGGGAATGCAAGACACAAGCTGTTCTGAAGAGACATGGTAAAATTCTTTCTACATGGAATGAATTTGTTTCTTCCATTAAAAAATAGTTCTATCCTCTAGCTTATATGCAACAAGCAATAATGAGTTGGAAAACTCTTCGCCAATTAAATGGCCAAAGTGTACAAAGCTATACCCAGGAATTTAGAAAAAGAGCTTTAACTCTAGGCATATCTCTAAACTCACCTGAAATTTTGTTGAAGTATATAGGTGGTCTGGATAGCTATTTGAAGCACACCATTCTCATTTTTAACCCCACTAGACTAGATGATATATCAGTTCAGGCTACACATCTAGAAGCTAGAGGCAAGAAGGTGAACCCGAAGATGGGGGGATCATCAAAACCCTCTGCAAGCAAGAACAAGGAAAAGAAGAAGCAGAAATGGAAGGAGAGGAAGGCAAACATGTGTACAGAAAGACAAACCTTCATGCACTCACTTCAAGAAGGATGGACACGATGATGAACACTACTGGTCTTTGCATCCAGAGCTGAAACTTTAGAAGTTCGGTGGTAAGAAGAAGAAGACTGCTACTGCTATTTAGAAAGACATGGGGTTAGAATCAGGTGATGAAACAATAGTTACAGCCATAGGTATAAAAGGTAAAACTTATGAAGCATCTACAAGTAATTCTGCACAATCTATTGATAATGAAGATAATGAGAGGAAAGGACATGAGCTTTTTAATATTAGAGTTATTTCCAAGAACCAAAAGATTAATACTCTATTTGATAGTGGATCACAAGTAAATTTGATATCTGAAACAATTGTAAAGAAGTTGGGCTTACTAACAACACGTCACAAGAAGCCATGTCCATTTCGTTGGGTATGTGATAAAGCAAAGCTACAAGTGACTAGACAATGTAAACTTAGGTTTTCTATTGGATCAACATTTGTAGATGAGGTTGAGTTAGATATAGTTCCCTTGGATACATGTGGTATAAGTCCTTACTTGTATGATAGAAAATCCATTTTCTATAGAACTCAAAATAAGTATCATATCACTAAAGATGGAATAGAATATATTGTAAGAGCTCATTAGCTCAAAAATAACTACTCTCTCATAAACTCAGGGCAGATGAAAAGAATTGTAAATTCATGCAAGCAATTTTTACTGATGGTTGTAAAGGAAAAGAACCCTGATAAAACCAATGTATTTGAAGGCTGTGATGCTAAACAGAAAGCTGATTTAGTTAAAGTTGTTTTATAATATGATATCCTATTTCAAGAACCTAAAGGTCTACCACCCAAAATGGAAATAGTACATGATATTCATTTGCAGCAAGATGCTCCATTGCCTAACATCAAAATGTACAGGTTATCCATTTTAGAGAATGCATAGATCAAGAAGCAGGTAGAGGAGTTGCTCAATAAAGGGTTCATAAGACCAAGCACATCACCATGTGGATCTCCAATCATACTAGTGAGAAAGAAAGACAGTTCGTGGAGGATATGCATTGATTACAAAGCACTGAATAAAATAACGATCAAGAAGCATTATCCTCTTCCTCGCATTGATGATCTATTAGATCAGCTGAAAGAAGAAGTTTACTTTTCCAAGTTGGACTTGTGTAGTGGCTATCATCAGATCAGAGTCGCAGAACAAGATGCATGGAAGATTGCTTTTAAAATAAAGCAAGGGTTGTATGAATGGTTGGTTATGCATTTTAGCTTAACCAATGCTCCTACAACTTTCATGAGAGTTATGAATGATGTACTCAGACCTTTTATTGATGATTTTGTGATTGTGTATTTAGATGACATTCTTGTTTTCAGTAAAACATGGGAAGAACATTTGAAGCATGTAAAGCAAACTTTAGACTTTTTGAAAAGAGAAAATATATATGTGAAGTTATCAAAATGTGAATTTGACAAAACATATTTAAATTATTTGGGTCATGTTATAGGGGGTGGTGAATTGAAGATAGATCCCTCTAAGGTTGAAGTCATTGTGAATTGGCCTAAACCCAAATCTTGCTACAGAAGTTAGGAGTTTCCTAGGAGCAACACAATAGTCGAGAAAGTTTATTGCTAACTTCTCCTTGATTACAGCTCACTTACATGCTTTAATAGGATTGAACAAGGTGTTTTAGTGGGGAGACAAACAACATAAAGCCTTCGACACCTTGAAAGAAAAAATTAGTACAACACCAGTACTAGCACTGCTAGATCTTCAACGACCATTTGATATTGAAATAGATGCGAGTGACTATGCCATGGGAGCAGTGTTGATGCAACATGATAAACCCATATGTTATCATCCTGAGACATTTACTTCTGCAGTAGTTAATTATCCCACATATGATAAATAATTGTACGCATTAGTGAAAAGTGTGAAAAAGTGGAAACATTACCTATTGGGCAAAGAAACGATTATACATACAGACCATCAACCATCAATATTTGCACTCAAAAACTAAATTGCAGCAATCAAGACACTATAAGTGGACGGGTTTTCTACAGTAGTTTCATCTTGTCTTCAGATATAGGAAAGGCATATACGATAAGGTTGCAGATATGCTATCAAGACCAATCATAAATGCATCTACTATACTTAAGCATAACTCAATAATGCATGAAAGCTACATTGAACAATATGCTCAAGATGTAGATTTTAAAGATATATATGCAACTTTAAGTCATGGAAAACAGGTAGGAGAATTGGATTATCATGTTAAGGACCAACTCTTATATCATTTGGGAAAGTTATGCATTCTGCAAACTGAAAGAGTTAACATAATCTGAGAAGCACATACTTCTCTAATATCAGGTCATTTTGGTGTAAGTAAAATAGTTGCACAGTTGCAAAGGTTCCGTTATTGGCCAAGAATGCATGAAACAATTTCTAGATATATTAAAGGGTGTACCATGTGTGCTACAAGAAAGCCTAGTAATAGAAAATTAGGCTTGTACACTCCACTTCTAGTTCCTTCTCATCCTTCGGAAATTGTTTCCATGGACTTTGTTGGAGGATTGCCAAAATCTAGAAAATGCCATGATTATTTATATGTTATTGTGGAAAGGTTCAACAAAATGTGTATTTTAATACCTTGTAACAAGCAGATTACAGCTAAACAAACAATGAAGTTGTTCTTTTAGCACGCATGGGTTCATTTTGGGTTACCCACTTCCATTGTATCTAATCGAGATTCCTGATTTGTTGGGAATTTTTGGTCAAGTCTGTGGGAATTGATGGACACCAGATTAAAGAAGAGCACAACATTTCATCCACAAAAAGATGGCCAAATAGAGGTGGTCAACATGACAGTGATCCAGTTGCTTAGGGGCTATTGTAGCAAGAATACTAAACTTTGGGATGAACGCAACCATGCCAAGCACTCTTCTACTCAGAGATCTCCTTTTAAGACTTGTTTTGGTTTTACACCAAAATCTCCCTTGGATTTTGTCTTTAGTAAAGGCATAGTAGTTAATGGACATAGTGATGTGGACAAAGCAATGAAGTTCATTGAACAGATCCAAGAAATTCACCAGGTAGTGCAGGAACATCTGGAAAGAAGCCAGGCCAAGTACAAGGCAAGGCACGACAAGCATCGAATTGAGCATAGCTTCCAAGTTGGTGATCAAGTCTGGCTGTACATCAGCAAAGATAGAATGCAAGGTGAAGGTAAGAAGCTGAAGCCAATAAGGTATGGGCCTTTTAAGATACTTGAGAAAATTAGTGAAAACGCTTTTCACCTTGATTTGCCAGTTTATATGCACATCTATTTAATCGTTAATGCAGAGAACTTGAGACTATATGAACCTTCATTGATTGAAGACCCCGAAGAGAAAAGTCAGTTGCCTTCTATTGATGATTTGTTGCCTGAACACCTCAATGAGTTGCAGGAAGACACAATTCTGGAGAGGAAGGTGAGAACTATGTGTAGAGGGGATATTGAGTACCTGAGAATCAGACTGAAAGGTTCAAAACTAGGTAGTGCAAGATGGATATAGATTGGATAAGTGAGGAGGCTTTATCCTCACTTGATCGATGCTTAAAAGCCAACTTTTGGTGGTCCAAAATCTTTTCAAGTGGGAAGGCGTGATCCAAAACGGATCCAAGAAATCCTCTAAGTCTTTAAAAATCAAAAAGATATCACAAAGGATGATCCTTTAAAAATGAAAGATTACACTATCGGCCCTGAAAAACATGAAGAAACAATGAAAAACAAATCTATCGGAGGCTTGAACAACGATGCATAGGATCCATCGGATCTGGCTAATCAATGGTCCAGATCCGATCGGCATATCGCAGTCGGAGGTGGCAAGCAGAGGCTACCATATGGAAGTTGGGACAACGATCAGCACAAGTCAATGAGGACCATCGATCAAGCACGCAAATCGACGGCCTAGGTTAACTCCCAATATCGCATCATCAAAATACAAGGAGCACTTACCAAAGGCCCGAGGACTATGCAATATGCGATTGTGATATATCGCATTGCAATATCACATCGGAGCAATACAAAGGAGCGGGGCCAATATAAGTGTTTCATCCCCTTGCATGTCATGTATAGTCCTTAGTTTGCCTCCTTTGTGTGGGAAAACCTTATACATATGTCCCCCTTCATAATTTCAATGTCTAAAGGATTGATATCCTTATCTTCTTCCAAATGAATTTGACTTCCTTGGTGCAATTGGGGTTGGTTGAGTTTGTTGATTTTCTTGAGAGTTATTTTTGAAAAATGAAGGCTTGTACCCCTTCCTCCTTTGCTCTATATTGGCCCTCTTCTTGTCATCCTAAGCCTTCTACAAAGATGGATTATTTTTGTATAGTTCACAGAGGTACTTTTCCTTATGGTTTCCTATGAAGTCTTGGGCTGAACAAATATTATTTTTTCCTCTAAAAAGAAGGCAAGCCACTTGGAAATCCCTTAATAAATCTAACATACCTCAATAGTTCAATGACTTTTCTCTATATTCCTTGATAGTCATGCTCCCAAGCTTGAGTTCAAAGAATTCTCTCATTTTTTTGTCATAACGCCTAGAAAAATATTTCTTCTAGAAATACACCTTGAATTGCTTCCATGAGATCCATTTCTCATCCAAGTTTTTGACTTGTTTGAGTTGGTCCCAACACATTGATGTTTTTCCTTGCAAAATATAAATTGAAATTCTAGCCTACAAAATGGATAGGTAATTATACAATTGGAGATACATCGTCATCCCCAACAACCAACTTCAACTCCTTACTCTTTTGATAATTACAATTAAACATGGGAGGTTTAATATTACTAAATTCTCCTTGTAAGTCATATAATTTAGACATACTTCTTTGATTTCTAAGTAATGATATGTTTGGGCTACTATTAGACTCTAAGAAAACAAAAACCCTCTTACCTGAATGTTTTATTGAGCGATGTTGATTCCTACTAGCACTCCTAGAATGCCTTGAAATTTTGGCATCCTCTTGACCTAATATTTGTGTTCTCTTACAAGCCTTGAATATGATCATTTACTTATATGCTTCTAGAAATAATTTTTTTCTTTGAAAGTCCTTTAATTATCAACAAGAAGCCTAAGAATTTACATAGTTTTCATGCAAATAAATCATTTTGAAAAACCTAGTTGCAAGACCACTATGCAATATTCAAGAGCTAAAAACCTTTGTATGTATAACACTTGCATTCAAATCAATGATGTTTTTTATATAAAACAATTGCATTCAAACAAAATGTACATTATTGGATAGATGAACCATATACATTATTCCATAGATAAAGGGTATCACCCTATATAACACTCCAATTGAAATATGCACAAGGTTGTTGGGGATCTTCTGGAATGCGGAAGTTAGAAAAAACTACCATAGTTATGGTTTTGAAGGCATTGGTAAGACTACAGTTGTGGATATTTTTTTTTTCCTGACTTAACTTTAATCAATGTCAACATTCATTGTTGAACTCTCTGAAAATATGGATTACTCGAAGATTGTAAAGCTATAAAATATATATATTAAAAGATTTGAGGGGAAGCAAATATATTCTAGAGGAATTTAAAAAGCACGAGGAAGGACAATGAATGTTGAGTATGTTAAGGAAGGTGTTGGCCTTGAGTCTACATTGATTGCTTTGGATAAATATTTGCTTCGACAACTTTTGCCACTTAACATGAATGAAGCAAAGCATGTATGTCGTCTATAAATACCATGCAGGAGACCAATCATTGGAACTTTCCCGACTGCCATCTAAGTATTCATTCGAACAATTATATTTCTCGACAATTCCACCATCGATGCTATGAATTGATTACCATAACTATCCCATTAGGCATGCCCCTAGTTGACCATCATCCATTATGAGATTCATAAATCTATATGTCATGCATTAAAATTTGGATTTTTGTCAATGGGTGGCCTTTAGCTCAAATCTAACTTCACTTACTTTTTTTGTTTTTGTTTTTGTTAATTAGAAGAATTGACCACTGATTTAGTCTTGTATCCAACACAAGGTCAATTTTGATTGCTACCATTATACATTTATAGTCTACGACTCATTATCTCTATAGACCAAAATACAACAAGGGATTGAATCTTAGATTATCTTAACCTATACAATTTCATATCACTTCGATCACTAATTAAACTACACCCATAATATATTTAACATTGCTAATTATAAATAAACAAAAAAAAATTAAAAAATTATTTTTAGCATTTATATTTTTATAATTTATTTTAATTTAATTTTTCATTTTATTTTATCATCTTAATTATGTCTTTTTGCACATTTAATTAATGGTGAAATTGGTCTAAGATTTTAGTAAATTAATTTTATATTTTATAAAAACAAATTTAGTAATAATTTTTATTTTTTATAAAAAAATTTATATGAGGGTGTTTTTTTTCAGCTAAATTGACAATATGTTTGTCTCAAGGTATTTTATTTAATCATTTTGAATTACGTATAAAGTAGTTTTATTTAACCATTTTTTAATATTATATATATATTATATATATATATATATATTATATATACTTATATATATATTCATTTTGTATTGTTTAAAATATTTATGTTTTAGAATTTTTGATTAATTTCATTTTTTTATTAATGACGTTTTTTGTCTATATCTTATGGAATTAACAATTTGAATATTTTTCATTATTTTAATTGCAGAGAGTTTATAATTTAAATTTGTGAGTTCAATAAATTCTTACGGAATTCTATACAAATTAGACTCTAAAATATGGAGGAAAACCCACCAAAACATCAAACATATAGATTACAGCTTATTTTTTTATTTGCAACATTAAATATTAAATATTAAGTAAGTCAAAAGCAATTTAAAAACAATGAGATTGTAAATATGTTGGGTGAGGGCATGGAGCTAGGTTACACTTTTTAGCAAAGTGAGCATGGATTTTGGTGAAAAAAGGATTCTCAATTAAGCAATTTTAAGTGCTAGATCGAGCGATTAAACAAACCCTAACCAAACTCATTTCTAGTCGAAGTTAAAGACTCGATTGAGAGTTAGGGGTTGATCAAGTGTTATGACTCGATCGAGCCTTATTTCTTATTCAAGTGTTATGGCTCGATCGAACCCTATTTCTTATTAAAAACCTCAGGCAACCACCTGCATAAGCCAGGGTTGATCAAGTGTCATGGCTCGATTGAGCCCTATTTCTTATTCAAGTTTTATGGCTTGATCAAGCCCTATTTCTTATTAAAAACCTTAGGCAGCCACCTGCATAAGCCATTTTGCAAACTGTGAGAAAAGATGAGTTCGATGAAGATTTCCAAGCTCGACTAAGGTGGAGGAACTCATTCTAGCTACCCATCAGCCCCACTAACAACCCAAAGGCTCAAGCCAAGGTAGGTTTCCTATCAATTTTTTTCTCCATTATTAACTTTTTCTCACAAAATAAAATAAATTAATTTGAAAAAAAACCTACCATACAAAAACAACCACGAAAACCACCATGAAAACCACAAAAAGTAATCTAGAAACCAACAAAAAAAACCCTTGAAAACCAAAAACAACCTAGAAAACCACCAAGGAAACCCTTGAAAGCCACACAAAAAAACTATAATTTATGTTCAATTTTATTTTTCATTGCTTAAGTTATCTGCAATAGTAGCATGTTTGTTATGAATTTTTTCTATCGTAATTTTTTTAATTATTTTATGTTTAAAGGTTTTTTCTTAGGAATTTAATGAAATAAATTTTCAAAATAGATTGATTTTTTGTTATTTAAAATACATTTTAAATTTCGAACCAATTTGACCAAAAATATGCCCAAAATAATTCCAAAACAGTGATAATTAAGTTATGAGCCTTAGATTGACATAATGAATATGGTTTCCCATGGCAAACTTCTGTTAAATCAAAGAGAAAAATTAATTCATTTATTTTTTAAATTTAAATTAATCTGTATTTAAATATTTTCATAATAAACAAGCAATTGTTTTAAAAAAATATATACTTAAATGAAATATTACAATTAAAAGTACAAAACTATTTTTTTGTTTTAATTATATATATATAATTAACTAATTATATATATATTATATATAATATATATATATAATTACTATATCTATTCTATATCTATCTATCATATATATATATAATATATATATATATAATTATATAATTATATATATTATATATAATAACAAACATAAAATTATATATACCCTAACATAATATATATACTTATACATACATTTATAACACACACACACATATAATATAAATATATATAACATTTGGCATATAACAAATTTAACATAGTTATATACAACATATATGTAACTATATAGCATGTAATATAATTATATGTAACATTTCTATAACTATAATATCTCTCTCTTTCTCTCACACACATATATAAAACATTTAACATAGTTGTGTAACTATTTAACATAATGTGTTCTCCATAATAACATAAGGTGAGTGATGCTCAACAACTTCTTAAGGCTTGAGTTTATCTAAACTGTAATTTTCCTTAAAATTTCCATTACTCATACTTGTAGAATTATTTAATATAATGATATGACAACTATATATGTCTCAGTTCCCACCCTTGTTAAATTTATTAGTTGACTAACGATTTTGTAACTTACACTTCCTATATTTTTATTTAACTATATAATGTAACATAACACACACACACACACACACACATATATAGATATATGTTCAAGTTTCAACAATGCATCATCGATACATACATTAAATCCATGATGAAATGTGCATTTAAAGTGAATATAAACATTTTGTCTCATTTCTAATTTGTACCATATTGTTTCATTATGTACTGTGTTGCACTAGAAACATTGTCTTCATGTGCTTGCACCTATTACATGTCATGTGTAAAATTCAAACATTATCAGAACTTTTTTTATTGAGTATTTGACTGGCATGAAGTTTTATTAGTTTTGCAAATAGGTTTATTTCAATTTTTTACATATTTTTACACATTTCTCCTCTATGAATAAAATAATTATTTAGAAATGGAAAAAAGTGTAACTTAGATTTGATCAATTCTTTCGATTGTGTTTACATGGAACTCAATACTTTGGTTGATAATTTATCAAAAGAGAGACTCTAAATTTTAGGGCTTCAACCTAGATTATTCTACTTGGGTTTATAAATGGTTTTCTTGTCAACATTTTTTTCTTGGATTAATTTATATGTATTATATGTAATTTGTAGAGTCCTCTCCCATTAGTCCCCCAAATACAGCCAATCAGAGTGTTCAGTGATTTGCTATACATCGTCGGGCTCATGATAGATCACGTAGCCCAACCAGAGTGTGTGTTCCACTCATAGATCCTCACTCTGACACTAGTCAGAGTGTCATAGGCAGTGTTTCTATCTTTGTTGATGATCGTGCTACTGCAATGGAACTTCTTCACCTACTGCAGGTACACCTCTTGCATTTTACTCTTTAAACATTACGTGTTTATGTCCTAAAACTATCTTTAATTTTTAAATCATCTTCAATTAATGTGTTTGAATTTAATGTACATGTTGTTATGCTTCTAGTTTGTTATATATGTTAAAATGTGTTTATGATTTGCAAGGGCAAAGATGAGGATCACAATGCAACATCGATTCCTATGTGGAATGACATTATAACCAATATCACAATTGAAGATGTTAGGGCCCAAAAGACATGGATCACACAAGAGATGGATTAAATATTTGCTAGTTCGCTTACTAGGTGTAGTTTATCTTTGATGTTGCATAACATCAACAAGTTGATTGAAATGTACCAAAGAGTGGGCCCACAGTGCCACCTCCTATATTCCATACATAAGATTAGGAGGATGGATGTTAGAGGCTCACAAACTTGGAAGGTGGTGAAAGACACCACTAAAACATTGATGTTCATGGGGAGTTGTTTGACATTCTTCTGGACTATTGTGCTAGACATGATAGTCTAATTTCACTAAAATATTTTAAGAATATTGATGCAAACCATTTTGTTTATGATCAATTCATTGGAGGTTGGGGCCAGATCCCCCAACATGACCAGGTCACTATCTAGTTTGCAAAGAATATATATATATATATAT
>APFE030446603.1:207702-246052 GCA_000404065.3 Pinus taeda
GGTAAACATGTGATGAGGAGTTACTATGATATGATTTGACCTCCCAAGTCACCTTAAGGAAGTGGAACAGATAGAGTCACACCATATAGAACTTCCACATCAGCAACAAGACTCCCAAGAACCATCTCAACCTCTCAGGTAGCCAACCCCTGCGTCCCACTGAGTATTTTTACCATTAAACCCTTGGTCGCTCCCTTGATATGGACAAGCATCATCCAGGAGGCTCAAGACGCTCCCACAACATGGGTATACATGCGCTCGCGTCTTCAGAATTTGAGCCACTTTTCACGTCAAGAGGTCAGGGCACTGTCGAGTAATCAATGACACTTTCAGAACTAAAAGATAGCAACAATGATACATATGTAATAACACAAACAAGGACTTGGATGGACCCTTACTAGCCATGGCAGGAATTTCTTCAAACATGTCAAAAATATGTGATCTACAAGTTTAAACAATAGATCAAAGCATAGGGGTCTCATACTCATCTGAGAATCGCTGAGAAGCATTGATTCCTCAAGACATTAGCTACAATTTCATCCATTAGGCCATAGATACATTGTTCATTTATTTACAAATACAAACATGATGGCAACCATAGATAGCCATTGTCATAATACATGTGTTGAACTAGCATAATAGTAATAGAAATACCAAGGAAGAAATAGCCATATAATCCACATATAAACTAGTACAATACTCATGAAATAAGAAGGAGAAATAACCTCATATTAATAATGTAAAGGCCAACTAGTTATGGGAATTACAAGATTTACCCAATCATAAACATGGTTGAGTCAAATCTCTCTTCATTCTTTCACCCTCCTGCCATATTACAAGCATGAGTGTGGGATCTCATAAAACACATCAATCAAAACCATCCAGGGCTTCTAGAGGCAAAACCACCTCAACCCATAAAAAAGTGATTCCACTTCATGATTAGACATCACAAAAACATCATCAAATTTATATCTACCCAAGCCTTCTAGGGCTCCATAATGTTTGTTGCAACCAAGGCTTTCAGGACTAGTAACTCAACCCATAGCTTACTTCGGGATTCCAAAGCGTTTTTCCAACCATGGCTTCCATGCCTAGTAATTCAACCCACCAAGGGATTGTAGAGCATTTTTCCAACCAATTCTTCTAGGACTAGTAACTTAACCCAAGTTGTTACAGGGCTTCCAGAGCATTTGTCCAACCAGGGCTTCTAGGAACTAGTAACTCAACCCAAGCTAAAAGAAACATGAGAACCAACTAGAAAACAAAGAAATGAACCCACAACACCATGGCTATCTAGGAAATGGAAAGGCTAGGCAAATCCCTTATCAATCTAGGCAATCCTCCATGTCAAGGACAGATCATGACCAATAAACCACATGCACATGTCATGCATGCCAAAACTAGTGAGGAAAACATACATGCAACTCGATACCTACAAGAAAAACCCATTGTAGTTGTCGATATCAATTCCCTCTTGTGCTTTACTGCTCTTCATTTTCCTTCTTTCTCTAAAACTCCAAGTATGCCACACTCTCCAATAGTGCTCCAATAAAACTCTAAGTGTCCAAGAGTATAAGAGAGAGAGAGAGCTCCAAAATTGAACTAACAAAAGCCTATGAACTGATCCTCATTTTACATTATTTTACATTATTTTCCTTCATTTTCCTCCTCATATGCAACATGTAACCTTTCACCTACCTTTTCTCCTAATTTTCATTATTTTCGTAAATAAATGTGTCAAAATGCCATTTTTCCTTTTCAAATCCTTTTCCAATTTCCTTAGCCATTAATCAATCACCAGTGATCCCCATCACTATGATTTTTCCCAACATTAAGCTCTGAATAAGTGTCCCATCAACCATGGTTATATTTTTGCCTCTATTAACTTTTATTACATGGAATTTTCACCAGGGCTATTACAGAATTGTAACACCCTCCTCCCACATCTACCGAAGTAACCAACCAACCCGGGTAAACATGTGACGAGATTACTATGATATGATTATACCTCCTAAGTTACCTTAAGTAAGTGGAATTGAAGTGAACATGTTATACAGATCTTCCACATTAGCAACAAGACTTCTAGGAACCATCCCAACCTTTCAGGTAACCATTGCCTAGATCTCACTGAGGTTTTGAACCAATAAACTCCCGAATGCTCCCTTGATATGGGCATGCATGCATCCAAGAGGCTCTGGACACTCCCATAGCATGGGTATGCATGTGTCCAAGGACTTTTCTTCCCAGTGTTGTGCTTGTGTCTCCGAGATTTGAGCCACTTTTCCAGGCGCAGAGCCCAAGTCATTGCCCAAAACAAAATGACACCTTCAGAACAAAAAGATAACAATGAAGTAATGATACAAATGCAATTACCTGAAAAAATGGCTTAACTAGACCCATACTAGCCATGACAGGTATTTCGTCAAACATATCACAAATATGTAATCTACTATTTTAAACAACAGATTTGAGCATAGAGGTCTCATACTCATCTGAGAATCGCTAAGAAGCATTGTTGCCTCAACACATTGGTTGTGTTTTCATCCATTAGGCCAAAGATACATTTTTCATTCTTTTACAATTAAAAATATGATGAGAGCCATACATAGATATTGTCATAATACATGTTAATAACCAGCATAATAGCAACAAAAATCCCAAGGAAACAACAACCATATAATCCTCATATAAATTGGTATAATACTCATGAAATAATAAGGATATATAACCTCATGTTAATGATGCAAAGGCCAACGAATTGTGGGACTTCCATGAACCACCCAATCATACACATGGTTGAGCCAAATCTCTCTTCAACTAGCCATCCACATGCCATATTCCAAGCATGAATGTGGGATATCATAAAACACATCAATAAAAACTATCAAGGGATTCCATAGGCCAAACCACCTCAACCCATCAAACAATTTTTCCACCTCATGGTCGGACATCGAAAAACCATCATCATATTGGTCTCTACCGAAGTCTTCTAGATCTCTAGAGCGTTTGCTCCAACCAAGGCTTCCAGGACTAGTAACTCAACCCACAAGTGTCATTGGGTTTCCAAAGCGTTTGTCCAACTAGGGCTTCTAGGACTTGTAACTCAACCCACCAAGCGCTTCCAAATTGTTTTCTCAACCAAGGCTTCTAGGACTAGTAAGTCAATTGAAGTTGTTACATGGCTTCCAAAGCATTTGTCCAACCAGGGATTCCAGGGACTAGTAACTCAACCCAAGCTAAAGGAAACATGAGAACCAACCATAAAACAAAGAAATGAACCCCCAACACCATGACTATCTAGGAAATGGAAAGGCTAGGAAAATCCATTGTCAATTGAGGAAATCCTCCGTGCCAGTGATAGATCATGACCAATAAACAACATACATATGCCATGCATGCCAAAACTAGTGAGGAAAACATACATGTAACTCAATACCTACAAGAAAAACCCGCTCTACTTGTTGATCCCAATGTGCTCTTGTGCTCTTCCTTTTCCTTCTTGCTCCAAAAATCCAAGTATGTCACATTCTCGAGGAGTGCTCAAAGAAAAATATAAATGTCCAAGAGTATGAGAGAGAGGGAACAGCGAGAGAGCTCCCAAACCAAACTGACAAAATTCTATGAACTGATCCTCAGAAGCCTTTTTATTAATGAGGCCTCTATTTTATTCATTGTCCATTATTTTCCTTAATTTTCCTCCTCACATGCAAACTGTCACCTTTTACCTCCCTTTTCTCCTAATTTTCATTATTTCATAAATAAATGTAGCAAAATCCCATTTTTCCTTTCCAAAGCCTTTTACATTGCTTGTGCCAATTTCCTTAGCCATTAATCAATCACCAGTGATCCCCATTACTATGATTTTTCCCAACATTCATCTTGGAATAAGTGTCCCATCAATTGTGGTTATTATTTTTCCTTTATTAATTTTTATTACATGAAAATTTTCACTAGGGTTGTTACAGAACCCTCCCCCTTGGGGGAACACCTTCCTCGGTGTTCAACAACACCTACAACCAGCAAGGTTGTTGTAAGAAAAACATGCTTTCCATGGATATTTATAACTTAGATCATTGTAGTATTTACAATGATCATCTTGCTGAGAAGCAAACCAACATGACAATATAACAAGTATAGCATCATAATGACATGACACCCATACCACTTATTGGAGCTTTATAAGATAGCTCATGTTGATATTTACATCCATATACATATCTACATATACCAAACATCACCAAAACATGTACCAAAAACATATACCAAAACATCCACTCAACCAACGAATAAGGAAGGATATATAGCCCACATCTGATATGCCATCTTCCATGTAGCTTCATTAGGCCCAAAGTGCTTCAATTGCACTCTAACCTGCTCGATTGATCTATTTTGGAGCATCAACATCTTTCTCTGCAAAATGCACTGTAGTTATGGTTGGAATTCTCCTTCTAGCTCCACTTGGAATACAAACTAGTCAATCACATGATCAATATCTTTAACATACTTCTTAAGCAATGACACATGGAAAACATCATGGAGTTTCATTGTCAAAGATAGTGCGAGTTGATTGTAGGAATTTACAAGGTAAGTTACTCAAATAGAACACTAAATGACACTGCTCACAAATAGATCATAGATCAATACACTAGTATTCTTGATGTGGTTAAAACCCTCAAATATGGAAACAGTCCACAGCTTGAGCCAACGTGGCCACTCTAGGAAATTTATTAATGTAAAGGAAAGAAAATTTACTAACTTCTTTCATGAACTGTCACCTTACAAATGGCCCTCCATGTTCTTTAAATAGAGATCATGGACCAATTGGGTGTTAAGCCATGGATCAAGTGTCAGTAATACTAAGGAGAGAATGAATCGTCAAATCACTTCATGTCTAGAACGTATCGTGACTCTCAGATTGTAAGTTACAAAAAGCACATACTAAATAAACACACTTTACCTAATTATACACTCGACCAAGTTATACTTAACTATTTCCTATGTGTCGGAGTATCCTAACATCACCGCTTAAGAACAACTTGGGATAGGATTGAAGGATGTACAAATATGACACAATAGGACAAGGAAGGAGGCATTAGAGCCTATCCCCCCTTAGTGACAGCTTCCTTAAATCCAACCATAAATTGAAGTTTAGCAAACTTCGCCTCCATGAGATCCTTTGTAAAGATGTCTGCAACTTGATCATTGGTTGAAAAATATTGCACTTCAAGAACATGGCAATGAATGAGCTTTTTGGTGAAGTGCATGTCTAGTTCAACGTGTTTTTATGCTGATATTTGACTGGATCTTTGCATATTTGAATGGCACTTTGATTATCACACTAAAGTGTAGTTAGATGCTGGTGCTGAAAGCCAAACTGTGATAGGATCTGATGAAGCCACAGGGCTTCCTTACTAGCTTCTATGACGCCATGATACTCTACTTCTACTGAAGAAAGAGAAATGGCACTTTGTTTCTTGCAATCCCATGTAATAGGTCCAAAACCAAGAGTGAACAAATAACCTATAGTGGACTTATGATCATTAGGTTCACCAACCCAATTGGAATTAGTGAAACCAACCAATAAAGGAGATGATTCTGCACTATAATGAATCCCAAACTAAACTATACCTCGAACACAACGAAGTATTATTTTAGCTGTTTTCCAATGAATTTCATGTGTGTTTTGCATAAACCGAGAAAGAAGGCCGACATCAAAGGAAAGGTCAAGAAGGTATGGTTTAGATGCAAAAGTTTTCCTACAAGCTGATGATATAAGGTAGCATCAACTTCAGGGGAAGTACAAGTGAATGAAAGTTTAGCTTCAGACTAAAAGGGAGAAGCGACTGGATTACATTCTTCCATGTGAAAGTGGTGTCGAAGATCATAGGCATACATGGATTGGGAAAGGGAAATACCTTCCTTGGATTGCAAGACTTGAAGACTAATAAAATATTGCAAGTTCCCTAATTTTGTAATTTCAAACTGCTTTTTAAGGATGTACTTCACATAGTTTATAATGTTTGGATCACTACTAGTAAGGATAAGATCATCAACATAAAGAAAAAGAATGATAAGATACTTACCCACTTCCTTGGTGTAGATAATATTGTCAGAATGACACCTATAAAATCCAATATCTAAAAGAAAGTTATCCATTTTGGCATACCAATCCCAAGGGGCTTTCTTGAGACCAAAAGGGATTTCTTAAGTTGACATACAAGGCTGGAGTCAGTTTGTATAAAGCCAGGAGGTTGTTCCATAGAGATTTCTTCATGCAAGTCCCCATGCAAGAAGGCATAATTAAAATCCATTTGATGGACTTCCATTTGAAAGAGGTAGCAAGGGAAAGAACAAGGTGGATAGAGTTCATTTTTGCAAAAGGGGAGAAGGTTTTAGTATAGTCAATACCTTCAAATTGTGAAAAAGCCTTAGCAACAAGATGAGCTTTATGTTTATCAACTTTTCCATCTGGTCCAAACTTGGTTCTGTAAATCCATTTGCATCTAACAAGTTTTCATCCCTTTGGAAGAGGAGCAAGATCCCATGTATCATTTTCCAATAATGAATGATATTCTTCATTCATAGTTGCATCCCAATCTAGATGTCCTGAAGCTTTTGCAAATGTGTCATGATCATAATTCGCTGAAGCTTGAGCTAGTAAAGAAGAGGCTCTATTGAACAAAGAACGTGTGTAGAACGTGTACATCGTTGATCTATAGGGTAACCTACAAGAGCACCTATTTCATCCCGATTAGCACGGACCCATTTTGGAAGCTAAGGAGTTGAAGGAAGATCCTGAGAAGGTGGGGGAGGATTGTCATCCTCGTTGTCATCATTTGAAGAAGAAATATTTTCAGAAGTAGAAGGGATGGAGAGAGGTGGAACATCCACTGAGCTAGGTTCATAGGCCGATATATTTTTAGTAAACTTTACACCTCTTTTAATGATAACATTTTTTGATTTTGGTGGAAGAAGTCTATATCCTTTGAAATCTTCAGAATATCCAACAAAAACACCTTTTTCACTCTTATGTTCTAAGGCTTTATGTTTCTCATCAGGAAATGGGCCCATGCTTCACTTCCAAAAACACAAAAGTGACTTACATATGGTTTAATTGAGCTCCATACTTCTTCTGGAGTGATATTGTTTAAAAAATTAGTAGGAGTGTGATTTACTATGTAATTTTCACAGTTAATTGCTTCTGCCCAAAAATTAAGACTAAGCCCTTTAGATTGAAGCATACAATTATCCATTTACTTTAAGGTGTGATTCTTCCTTTCAGATACACCATTTTGTTGTGGAGTATATGGAACAACATGTTGCAATTGAATTCCATGCTCAGTGAAAAAGTTGATGAATTTGTTGTTAACATATTCTCCACCATTATCAGATCTTAGCTTAAGAATTTGATGTCCAAATTGTTTCTCAACAAAGGCCTTAAAGGCCAATAACATGTTAAAGACTTCACTCTTGAGTTTTAAGAAGTATACCCAAGTGTGTTTGGAGTAATCATCAATAAAGTTAAGAAATACTTGTAGCCAGAGGATGAAACAATTGGAAGTGGACCACATAAATCACTGTGCACAAGTTGTAAAGGGGTTGAGGCATACCAGGAGGCACTTTTTTCAAAACTATCCCAATGATGTTTTCTGAGTACACATCTAGAACAAACACCATCTCTGCAATATACCATAGGAATACCTACCACCATATTTTCCTTACATAGATTTTGAAGGGAGCGATAATTTAAGTGACCAAATTGCTCATGTGAAAGTTTGCTCACTTCATCTTTATGAGCAACAAATACCGAGGTAAGAGTTGATTACCCAAATATGTTAAACTTATACAACCCTGTAGAATCATTAGCAATGCTAGTAGCTATAATCTATATAGGATCTCTTAAGTCCTTAATTACAACATCATGAGGTGAAAATTCAATAGTTTTACCTTCACCTGAATGAGTTATCTAATATACAGAGAGAAGGTTGTAGGATAAGGTAGGAACACATAATATATCATTAAATTGACCATTGTCTATATGAATAGTTCTAGTCCCTACAACACTAAGAGATTTATCATCACCAACATATATATTTTTGGAGTTACAATCATTTAAAGAATAAAACATGGCTTTGTTTTTTTCCATGTGATAAGAATCTCTAGAATCAATGACCATTCATGAGAATGAGAAGAAGAAGATACATTTATTGCATAACCAGACCAAGATGCTTGACAACCACATGCAGAAAGTGATATTCCTGAAGATGAAGTTGAAGTTGAAGAGTGCCCCAAATGGATGTAATGCTTCTTCATTGCTGCTTCAAAGGCTTCCAACTTTCTAAAGCATTTGGATTCTAAGTGGCCATCACGATTACAAAATTTGAATGTCTATTGATCTTCTTCCCTTTGTTTTTATTTGCCTTATCATTTTGTTGAATTGATTTTTTATTTTGAGACTAAAATTGCTTAGGACCCTTTTTTTGTTTAGGATCATTCTTTTTAGGATGCTGCTTCTTAGGATTCTTTGAAATTGGTTGTTGTTGGGCTGCTAAGGCTTTTGTAGAAGAGTTTCCAATATTAAGAAGACCAAAATGTAAGATTTTTTCTTGTTCTCTTATTAAAAAATCACAAAAGGCATCAAAAGAGGGGGACTTGCAGTCTTGTCCTTGAGAAATAAAGGCTTCTCTTATAGAATGGAAGGTGGAAACAAACATAGAGTAGGTTGGTCCCAACTTAGTAAGAATGGAATAGATAAGGCTACCATCTTCTTTCTTAACCTTAACACCTTCCAAGAGAAGTCTAAGGGTTTTGAACTTGGACAAAAATTATTCAATCGAATAACAATTATTGGGGTCCAATGTAAGAAACTAATTTTTGAGTTGATGGGCTCTAATTTTATTTTTAATTCCAAAAACATTATTGAGTTGTTTCATTGCTTCATTAGGGGTATCCAGAACTGCGATATGGAATCTAAGGTTTGCAAAAATAGATATCCCTATCAACCCGTGTGTTTGATCTTGTTTATTTTCCCATTTGGCTTGCTTATCTTCGTCTTTAGGTTTAGCCTCTAGGCCTGAGGCTATTTTTAAGACCTTTACTTCTAAGTAAATCCTCAATGTAGGACAACCATTGGAAGTAGTTGGTGCTATCAAGAATAACTTGGCATGGCTTTCCATTTTAATAGAAACTAAAGTTGTAGATGTTGAAACTAAGTGTTCCAATGGAAAGGTCTCAAAAAATTAGACCCATTAAAAGAAACGGCTCTCAAAACGGCTTCTGGATGAAGAAATTATGGCTTTTTGAAGAAAAGTTGTTGAAGATGTCGATGAAGTACGTGAATGTGCAGAAGTGAATGATAATGTTATACTTTTTTAAAAATCCCCCCATTTTCCAAACTTAATCTAATTAGCTCTCTTTAAATAAAAAAATATGTGGCCCACTTTTATAAATAAGTGAAAGTTGCTTTTAAAATGGTATTTTATGAGCTACCCACTAAATTGTAACTTAAATAAAAGATAAAGAGACTTTAGAATTATAAGTGACTCACTTTTTATAATGGATGAGAACATTTTTACATAAAGTAACTTTAAAACATAAGTTACATGTGCTTTTTGAAAAAGTAACTCAACAAAAAGAAAAACTTGAACCAAGACCTCTATTCTCATAAAGTAACTTTGGAGCAAGTGAGCTAGTTTAAAATGTTAATAATTTTTCGAAAAGAGGATGGCATCTTTTTTTTTTCTTTTTTATGCTTTGGAGTGCGTCCTTACTTGAGAAAGCCATTTTTACCTCCAAACCTTAAAAATGACGTAGCTAGGGTTACCAGAATCCTTTTCGTGTGAAACGAAAGGGGTTCATCACTAGAACAGATGCTCCTAACACACAATAGAGTAGTCCTCTCAACCCAAAAGCAACCAGAAACAATATATCTAGGAAACGACAGTCGGATGCAGTTGTGATGACTTTTCATTTGGATCACCAACGGATGCGACTCTCAAATGGCTCGAGTACCATGTAGGAATTTACAGGGTAAGTTCCTTAGATAGAACACCAAAGGACACCACTCACAAACAGATCACAGAACTATACACTAGTATTATTGGCATGGTTAAAACCTTCAAAGAGGGAAATAGTCCATGACCTAAGCAACACGGCTACTTCAGGAAATTTATTAAAGTAAAAGAAAGAAAATTTGCATAAGCTTCTCTCATGAACAATCACCTTACAATTGACCCTCCATGTGCTTTAAATAGAGATCATGGACCAATCAAGTGCTAAGCCATGGATCAAGTGTTGGTAATACCGAGGAGAGAATGAACCATCAGATCACTTCATGTCTAGAACATATCGTGACCATCAGATTGTAAGTTACAAAAAGTACATACTAAAGAAACACATTTTACCTAACTATAGACTAGACCAAGTTATACTTAACTATTTCCCATTTATTGAAATATCCTAACATCGATAGGCTACTGGCCCAATCCTCTCAATAATCCTGAAAGGTCCACAAAACTGGGGTGCCAGCTTGGCACATGGTCCAATCCGCAAGGAATTCTTCTTTGGTTTAATGCGCAAGTACACATGTTCCCCAACTTGGAAATCCTTGAACAACCTGTTTCGATTTGCATAGTTCTTCTACCTATCATGTGCTACTTTCAAATTCTTCCTGATTACCTTCATTTCTTGCTCCATGTTGGCCAACATGTCTAGTCCAATAAACACCCTATTAACTGAATCATTTTAACTGATGGGAGTATTACAACTCCATCCATGCAATGCCTCAAATAGACTCATCCTAAAGGATTCCTAATACCCAATGTTGTAAGTGAATTCTACCTGTAGAAGGTACTCTTCCCACTTCCATTGTTGAAGCATCACATACATCCTCAACATGTCCTCCAATATCCTGTTGATCCTCTCTATATGTCCATCTATCTGTGGATGATAAGTTGAACTGAAGGCCCACCCTATGCCCAAACCTACAAATAACTCCTTCCAAAACTTGTTAGTGAACTTCACATTCCTGTCTAACACAATCTTCTTCGGAACTCCTTGCAATTTGACTATGTCCTTGATGAAGACCTATGTTACATCACTCACTGAGAATGTATAATTCACTAGAATGAAGTGCACTATCTTTGTCAACCTGTCTACCACTACCATGATGGAATCATGTTGTCTCACTATCCTCGGAAAAACTGTGATAAAGTCCATGGGAATGACCTCCCATTTCCACTCTAGAATCAGAATCAGTCGTAGAAATCCACCTGGATGCTTACACTTTGCCTTCACCTTCTGACAATCCAAGCACCTAGCTACAAACTCTATTACATCTCTCTTCAAATTTGGCCAATAATATAATTTATTCACTGTTGTTAGTGTATTTTGATAACCCAAGTGACCTAAATATGGTTTCGTATGAAATTCCCTCAATATCACCTTCTTGAGCTTACTTCTAACTATCACATCTATCATGTCCCAAAATATAACCAATCCATCAACCATGAGATGATAGTCCACATCAAGTGCACCTACACCCATACCTATACTTGTACTTGTAAATCTACCTATACTTGTACCACTGCTTGAAATATGTTCCAACCTATGTACAATATCTATATACCTAACATCCTACTGACCTACCTACAAGATCCTATCCTGTAAATCTGTCCCATAGGAGCTCATAACTATTATGTGTTTTACCTATATCTGCATGCTAAGAGAATCTGCCACCTTGTTATATTTACCTTTGATACACCTAATCTCAAAGTTGAACTCACTAATCGTGGCCAACCACCAAGCCTACCTTCCATTCAGATTTGGTTGGTTCAATAGATATCGCAAACCACTATGGTCACTAATCAATACAAACACATTGCCAAGAAGATAGTGCCTCCACATCTTCAATCCATTTATGATCGCTGCCAACTCAAGATCATGTCTAGGCTAGTTCTGCTTGTGCTCCCTCAGTTTTTGTGACTCATAGCATACCACCTGTCCATCTTGCATAAAGACTCCACCAAGTCGTCCCTTGAAAGCATTTGTACATACTACAAACTCTTTGTCTGGATCTGCAATCTTTAGCACTGGTGCATGTGTCAACAACTACTTTAGTTTCTCAAAACTGGCCGCACACTCCTATGTCCATTCAAACCTCTTACCTTTCCTTTGTAATGATGTGATAGCATATGCAATCTGCAAGAATTTCTAGATGAACCTCCTATAATAACCTACTAACCCCATGAAATATGGCACCTCATCCACATTCCTGGGAGCTTCCCATTCCATGATAAATCTTACCTTTTCTGGGTCCACTGCTATTCCATCCTTGGAAACCACATGTCCCAAGTCATGTACCTCAGTTTGAAAGAAACTACACTTGTTGAGCTTAGCATACAACTGATGCTCTCTCAATAATATCAACATGGTTTCTAAATGCTCAACATTCTCTTCTTCATATTTAGAATATACAAATATATCATCAATGAACACAATAACAAACTTGTCCAAATATGGACGCAACACACTATTCATCAAGCACATAAAGGTAGCTAGAGAATTAGTTAAACCAAATGGAACTACAAAAAAATCATAATTCCCATCCCTAGTCCGGAAGCTATCTTGTAGATGTCTTCTTCTTTAATTCATACACGATGATATCCGGATCTCAGATCAATATTCAAGAACACTTCTACCTCCTTCAACTGATCAAACAACTCATCAGTCCTCGGTAACCGATACTTGTTCTTTACGGTCAACTTGTTCAACTACATGTAATCAATGAATAGCTTGAGTGTACCATCCTTCTTTTTCACAAACAATACTGGTGTGCCCCTTTTCCATACACCTAGTCTAATGTACCCCTTGTCAAGCATTTCCTTCCAATGCAAATTCAAATCTACCAACTCTAGACTGCTCATCGTTTAAGGTTCCTTTGATGCCGAAGCTGCCCTTGAAACCAACTCAATAGAAAAATATACTTTCCTGTGAGGTGGAAACTCTTAAATATCTATAGGAAATGCATCCTAAAACTGTTGTAGAACTGGGTACCTTCTCAAAACATCTGCATCCTCAACTTCCTTACCTTTTTCACTAGAAATATGTATGAAAAATAATGCACACCATTTTATGCAACTACACTTTGCCTGAATAGTTGTCACCATCTTAACTAATGTGACTTTATTCTTTCCCTATAAGACTCTTTGTTCTCCTTTTTCATCCAAGCACTCAATAGCTTTGTCATAACAATCCACCTTGGTTCTATGAAGGTACAACCAATCCATGCCCAAAAACATATTGTACGATCCCAATGGTAATACATTCAAATGTGTTGAGGAAGCTCCTACCTAGTGATGAACTCTCTCATTGGTACTTGTAGCCAATTGCACTAAACAAGATTCTGCATGCACTTCTTTATTCAAACCACACTTATCTACCAAGTCCAACCACACTTATCCACCAAGTCAAGACTAACATAACTATAATTAGATCTAGGGTCAATCAAAATAGAAATAACTTGAACACAAAGCTTACCTTCCATCTTAATGATAAATTCATAATGGTTTGCCTATGTTATCCAATGTTGCATTGATCCTAGGAACACTATGCCCAACATCTCCCATTGTCTTTGCCTCCTAAGCACTATAGATCTATGGTATAACACCCTGATGTTGTGGACAATGTCTCCTATGATGATCTTTGCCACAATTCCAACACTCTATAAGCTTCCAACCTGCATCCTTGTTCTCCTCTTCATATTGAAGTCCCTGTCCTTTGTTAGATGCATTAAACTTCTTAAACGATGCTACATTCTCTTTATTACATATACTGTGAGGTCTTTATCACTTCTTGTACCATTTCCCTTTGTTCTTTACATTACCTTTCCAGTTCGGCTTAGTCTCATATTTGTGCTTCAATTGTTCATAGAAATGCTTTAGATTTCAGATGGCCTCCTCCAATGATATAGGCTCATAGAACTAAATCCTATCGTTGAATGAAATCAGTAATTAACTAATGAATCTTTGAATATTGGCCTTCTCCTCCTTGACGTAAGGCACATACCTCAGTAGCTCCAAGAACTTGCTAATGTACTCTTCATCTATCATTGATCCCATCTTTAGCTCATAGAATTATTTTTCCCTGTCATCAAACTATCTCTCTTATAGGTACTTCTTCTTGAATAGTCTCTCAAAGTCATTCCAAGTTAAGTCTTCCTCATGAATATCTTTGAAATTCTTCACATATTCTCACAAAATATATTCTTTATCTTTGAGACTAAATGTAGCTATTCTGACTTTCATGTTCTCTGAGTAATTATGCAACCTGAATAACTTCCTCATACCAAGAAACCATGCCTATGCATCCTATGATTTCTTCATCTCTCCATCAAATTTAGGTTTTCTTTCTTTCTTAAGCTCATCCGGAAGATATCCCCTATCACTCATCATGTAAGGATGATAACGATGACAAGCGTAGTGCCTATCTGAACTAGAAGTAGAATAGTACCTGTGTCCATCACCTCTCCTATCCAGACTATCTAACAACCTACCATCTCTCACTCTGTCATATCTATATGACCTGTGACCACCATGAGACTCGCTACCATATGCCCCATTAATTTTTTCCTCCTACACATGGTTGATCCGAAGTGGTTCCTGTCGCTGCAATTCTGAAAAAATATGAAGTATCACTGCATTTATCTCTACCTGTTTCTCCTGTTCCAATATGTTTATGTCATTTTCTGCCTTACAACTCCTTATTTCTGCCTTCAATCTTCTCAGTGTGTCTACCAAATCAAAAGAGTGTCCAACACGATGTTTCTCATCTGATCCATAGGGAGAGTCTCAGGAACTGTAGTCTACCATCTTGCTAGTCATATTTGATATTATTCCTACAAGGTGTATCATGTCAGTTAAACTGAATCACAATAAACCAATGTACCTTAGCATAATTTGGGGAGGATACCTGTTATGATCCTATACCAATAGGTGTCATATTTCATGATTGACTTGATGAGCTCTGTAATATGTTCATACCTTTTTTTGTTGCAAAGGTTTTCCATATTGTCAAAAAATCAAAAATTTTAAAAATGTAAAGAGGGTATGCCCTAAAAGAAAAATCAAAGGGTAAAAAGAATCAAATGGTCAAAAAAAAAGTGAAAGAAATGAACCCCAAACAAAATAGACCAGGAAAGTGTGCAAGTCCAAATGCCACTACTATTTAATTTTCTATAATAAGCAATTGTGTGCATCTTGTTAAACTTTTGCCACAGTTTATGAAGAGTCAAAGAGCTTAAACTTGGCTCATTCATTTTTCAGTTTCATGTTGTAGAATAGAGAATAAAATCTGACCGAACTATTTAACCTTGGCAGATGAGTAGATAGGTAGAATAAATAGAAAGGAGCTCAACTATTTAATTTGAGCCTTTGGATGTAATAAGTGCAGACTTAGGTAGGCTTGCCATGTAAAAGAATATGATGATTTGATAAGGGTTTGCCAGTCTAAGTGCACCCAAATAAAGAAGAAAAAATGTTAGGTTAAAGTAGGTAGCGTAGGTAGATGGTGTTGCAGAATGATACTTGTGATGAAAAATGTTTCTAAATGTGTTAACTTTTACTCTTATCACAAAGCACAAGGCAGACATTTCACTTGATGCAGTTCAAACAAGGCAAGGTTAAATAACTAACTTCCATTCACACTCTTCCCTAAAAATTTCATTAATTCCCCCTAAAGTATTAAGGTCTTTGAATGTCAAAGGGGCTCAGAGAATTTCTCTAACTTTTGGAGGGACCAGACCCTTGGCCCAATGATCTAAAAGCCTGAGTGCTCATAAATCATCCATCCATCATTCATTTCATTCCATAAAGTTTGCCTAAGTGAAAAAACCTATTTTACTTAGGAAATGCATAATATTCCTCATAAAAACCCTTTTTTTCATTCTGAGCCTAAGTTTAATTACAAAAGTCAATTGTTTTTATACTTAGCGCTTTCATTTTATTTCATATTAACGGCTAACACCATATTATATAAATCCCGAAAAAATATTCCCTTCCCGTATTATTTAACTATGTAAAAACCCAGACATTTTATATATCCCGCCCCAGGTTGAATATAGCCTTAATTGTCATTTAAATGAAGGATTAACAAGTTAATCTGTAGTTCGTTAAAGCCTTAATTCAACGCCGTGCTATATGGGATTAATTAACCATTTGGGTTAATTAACAACCATTACCCAACCAATCAAAATGCTCCCAAAACAATTAAAACATAGATTATCACGTCGGGACTGCACATATTAAAACCCTGCCATCTCCAATGCCGATATCACGACCCCCCTTACCACCGTGTTTTAACTCGTGATCGCTTGGCGGTTTTCTGCCCATACATCCGCCACGCATTGCTCGTTCCATATGCTTGCTCGCCCTCAGTCTAAAACTGCCCGACTCCAAAAGCGGTGCGATCAAACAGCTTACCACTCTCCGCGTGATGACAAATGTCCCATCATGCTGACATCATCTGCCCAATAAATGCCAAAAAATACCTGCCAAACTAAATTCCGTTAAATAAAAGATAAAACGTCATTTTCACTGTAATACACTGTGTCCAGCTCCCATGCAAATTAACGACCAAGTCCACTATTCCAGCTTTTCGACCACCACTTAGCCAGCAAGACTACAGCACGAGCTTCGTAGCCTTTCAACCAACCTGCCATTGTACGATTTTCCTCCTTAATCCAGGTATTTATCCATTTTTTCCCTGCAACCCTGCAATTTCAGTTTTCCACTGGGAATTCTACCAGAAAAAGCCGAATTCAAGTTAAAAATTGTCTGTAGTTACCATAAAGAGACCCTAAACCAACTGTTTAAGTCCATTTTTCCATAGGAAGCCCGAATTCTAGTTTGAATACACAAGAACCAAATATGGAAACTCCCATAGCCCTAGATGTCGCACCCATGAATGCACCTCATAAAGACTTAGATTATGTACCCCTGGCTGATAGAGATTTTCAAATAAAGGATTTATCTAGTGACAGGAACCATCTTCAGGCCTTCTGCCAAGTTAGGGATAGCTACCTAAACAAATCTGACATTTTTGGACTATGGGAATCTAATCTTCCCATGTATTTCCTCCCCTTAGTCCATGTTTTCCCAGATATCATTCATCAATGCTGTGCCAACTATGACCCTGTCCGTAGAGCAGTTATGTCCCCATCCCAAACTATTATTTTTCCCATAACGGCTAAATCTATCAATGAGATGTTACGGTTCCATTCCACTCAGCCCCTTGCTCCTCTTTCCATGGGGTATTTACTTGAAAAATCTTCTCAATTGCCCAAATCAGAGATAACCCGTATTGCTCAAATGTTCATAAAAACACAGTACCAGCCTCAAGGCCCACCTCCTTATCTGCAGACTTGTTTCACTGAAACTGGAAAACTTATTGTTGACGTGATATCCCTGATCTTGGGATTTAAATCCAGTGAATTTGTTGATGATATCACCCTAGTTCTGTTGTCAATGTTTAGACTAGGACAGCCCCCTATTGTCAAGTATAATTATGGCACTTTCATTACCAACAAAATCAATGATCAATTCATGAATTTGGATAGGGAAGAAGTTTTTAAATACACATCTTTTATATACCATCTTTTGTTATGTCATCAGCCAAACATCTTTCCTTTCCCCATCAGGAAATTGGACTCAAAGGGAAATCAAAGGTCTATGATCTTTTGGAGCTCAGTGTTCCATAATACCTATGAGTCCCCTTATACCTATAATGAATTCAATGACTTATTTGTACATACAACATCCACCTTGTTGATAGGAGTTCCCCCTCCTAAAATCACTGGTGACATGAAGAAGATTCTCGAACCCTCCAAGTAGTATAGGATATGTGACTGGTACCTGTACCAAAATCACATAGAAATCAGAATGTATGGGTGTGAACTTTGCCCTTTCAAATCACCTTAATATGTGCCCATGAGATTGTTTGCATTAGAGTATTTTAGACAGATCATAAATGCAGACTTAGTCCATTTTTTTGCTGCTAAGAAGAAGGCTCAGTTAAGAATAAAGAACCAACTAGGCCCTTTTGTCATAAATTCTAGGGATGCATGGCAAGATGCTGAAAAGATTTTAGAAGACCGCCTTAATTGAAGAAGAATTTTTGGTGCGTGCCATATGACCCAAATAGTTTCATATGTGACAGAAGAACAAAGAAAAGGCTATCAGTTTATATACATCATAGGATCCCAGAAATTGAATAGTTTGCAAATCAGGATGAATGGGTAGAATGAACCCTAATAGAAGAAATTAGTGAGCAAGAAAAGATGGAAAAAGTTATGAAAGATCTTGAAAAAGCCCTTGACCTGGACTCTTTTGGACATGTATCATTCAAGCTGCCTCAACAATTAGAAATTGGTACATCCTCTGCTACAACTTCTCAGCAGCCTGCACAGGAAACCGACATACCAGCTACAGGGACTTCCAAAGGCAAATAAATATAGGCCATAGAGCAGCCTACAATTACAGATCAGCCTGCAATGTCCAAAGAACAGAGTCAAGTGCAAATTCCTCTAGCCTAAACTAAAGCAGCAGAAAGTTCAGCATTAAAAACTCCTCTAAATGAGGAAAGACATAAAAAGAGAGATAGAAAAACCACCACACCTATCAGTGGACCCATAGGAGAGTCTAGAGTAAAGAGGAAAAGACTGAACCCTCTATCAGAAGAGGAAATAATTGAAGAAACTATAGATAGCTAGAGAGAAGAAAGAGCTAGCCAACAAACTTTCACAGTGGGAAGAACATCTGCTAGCTCAAGATGCAAGAGTCAGAAAGACAACACAGTACAGAAGTGTCATCCCTCAGGCCACAAAGAAAATAGGCCTCGGACATCAAGAAGACTTTTACAGAGATAAAAGCCAGAAATGATCTTGTAAGGCTTCAAATTTACAGTCAGTATTTGAAAATGGCCCCCACAAACCAGCAGAGATTAATGCTATCCTATGACATTAAAGAAGGCAAGATGTTGATGAGTTACTTTAAGCCAAAGGTGCAACAACCCCAGTCAGCAACATATTACATTAGAACCAACTTGGAGGTCCTATCCAAAGATATTTATCCTATGGACCAAATTAAGCTCCACAAGAAAACTAGGGAAATGGTTTATTCCACACTGACTCACAAAGCAATGCTAGCCCACAAGTTACAAAATTCTTTAGATAATACAACTATTCAATTACATCTAGAGAAAGCCTCCTCTCTGGCCAAGGATAACATGATGAAATCATTAGAAGAGATCATCATTG
This sequence comes from Pinus taeda, assembly GCA_000404065.3. Classification (NCBI taxonomy): domain Eukaryota; kingdom Viridiplantae; phylum Streptophyta; class Pinopsida; order Pinales; family Pinaceae; genus Pinus; species Pinus taeda. The sequence continues at coordinate 227,012 of APFE030446603.1, forward strand.
GATTGGGACATGATCCCAAAGATGTTAAACGCATAAAGGCACTAATCAAGAAAAAGGAAGAGGACATTGCTGCCCTAAGGAAACAGCTGAAACTACCTCCTTCAAGACATCCACAAACTACAAAATTTATACAATAGAAATCCGAAGAGGACATCATGGACCTACTCTTGAAACTTAATGAAAGATTGAATGATACAGAGCAGGAATTAGAAAAAGCACTCAAGGAAAAGTAGGGAGAGTCGACCTCTCAGCCTCCTGAGGTAATCCCCATAGCCTCAACTGCAGTACCCTCTACACTTGGAACAACATTAGCTCCAAATTTCCCAGCAGTCTCAACAGAGGTAATAATAGGTACATCAATAGCAGGTACAGCACCAGGTAGCAATACTAATATGAGCACTAAAGAATTGATAAAAGCCATGGAGGAATTGAGATTACAGATTACAGAGTTGAAACAGGTGAAAGAGTAATTGGCTAAGGCAGAGAGGAATTATGACATCTCCAAAATAAGTGTTGTGGAAAAAACTAGGGAGATTAACGCCTTAGAAAGTAAAGTAAAAACATTATAACAAGAAATCACTTTTGATAAGCCCTTGGAAGAAATCAGGAAAATCCTTTGGGCTAGTATCATTCAGTCTATAAATGAAATATGGCCATCTATCCAAGTGATCTATGAGGAGATCGACTTCATAAAAACAACCCATGGAGCAATTCAGTAGACAAGAGCACAGTTGGGTAAAATGCCAGATGAGGCCAACAGGCTTATACATTTCTTGAATAGAATAAATAGAGAACAAATGGAAGTACTTGGCATCTCCGATAGGATAGACACCATTTTAGAAATCCAAAGAGTTTTAACCAAAATAACTTTGATGTAGAACTTAGAGAGAAGGTGCCAGGATATGCAGGTGGAGATCAATTCTTTTATGGAGAAGTTTGCAGTTTTACAGAGTAAAGTTCTACCATGTCCTTTGGTCATTAATGATAAATTAATGAAACACATTGATTATGTAGATAAGTTGAATAAGTATGTTGGCAAACAAGCTAGCTCATCAACAAGTGCAGCAGGAGTAAAAGCACTCCCCATAGGCCAAGTTCTCTACGATAGCTTAGAGAACTTATTTTATATTGAACATGAGGTAAAGCACTTATTCACCATCCAGCCTAACTTTATCAGATATACAGAGACTGATGAAACTCTAAGGAAACTTTAGAAGCACAAATTTCCAGAGAAGAAATGGTGGGAAGATATGTTAGAAATTTTGTAAATTTTATCTTTGGTTAAAGGTAAATTTTGGGTTATTTACCATGGTTAGATGAATAAAGGTGAACAATAGTCAAAACAGGTCGAAGAGTATCAGAGCAGGTAAAGAGTATTAGTCAAAACAGGGCATCCAGCACAAAATTACTAAAGAAGACAGCAACAAGCCAAATAAAAGGACCTGCCTCCAGCACACTCAACACAAATAGGAACAACACAACATTTGTTTACTTTTCTCTTATCTTTGAGACTAGCGGTCTCTATTTTCTTGTAAAATGATTTGTCATCATTAGAATATATCTCACTCTGTTATGAGATATTTTGTGTAAAATATTTTGTATAAATACTCCCTCAATTGGAGTATTGAGGTGTGGATTCATATACATTGCTGTAATACTAGTTTTTTGGAATAAAGTGCTGATTGGATCAAATTTTCGTATGGCTTGCTGGATGAAGAATTAAGGCAAAGGACTTGTCACAGATTTCTTGAATCAAACACTGGATCAATAAGTCATCTATACCTTATGTTTTAAAGTTTTCCTTGTTTATTATATCATCTCTGTTTCACATCTGAATGATAAACAAAAAGAGTAATTCAAAATATGCTTGATTGCACTCTGTCTTCAAAAGTTATCATTTTCTATGTTTTCTTCTGAATTAGAATAAATAATGAAACCTTAATTGTTCTTGTTTTCTAGTTTTGTCACTTTTTTTATGTATTAAAGAATACTTAATTGCTCTTTATTAGTAACCATCCACATTCCCTTTTCAAAAAGGTTAAAGGATTCTTAACTGCCCTTCACCCATTTTGAAAGCATCCCATTTTACCCAAGTCTTTGTTTGTTCCCTATTCGACCATCTTGCCCTATGAAACCATCCTTTGTTAAGAAACCAAGTCCAATTAAGCCATCTTACTTGACTCCATTAGCCCAACAGCCTAAACTACTCAGTCTTATCCCTTTGCTATTGAATCTCACCACCCAAATTCAAACAAAACTTCCAAACTTCACAACTAGCCTAATATCTTTAAAAAAAAAGCTAAAAGTTAAAGAGAGAGCCCTCTCTAGATGCAGATTAGTCAGAATCTATATCTAAAAGATTGGTTTGTGGTTACCTCAGCCTCCTTTCCCTTTCTTACAACTTGTTTTAAAACCTGAGTGATAACATAGTGGCGACTCCACTGGGGACCTGAATAATTTGTTTGTTACTATTGTCTACTTTCTAAGCTACAGACGGAGCTTGAAGCTAGCCAAGTAGCCTTTGAAATGCTTTTGCTTTGCAATTGCAGAAGTAAATGAATGCTACTTTAGTCTATCTCCGGTCTAGCTTATAGATTGGACATTTGGTTTCAAATACTTGATCAGTTCCTCTTGTCAAATAAAGTCTTTGAGAAAGTTCAAAACCCATATCTAAAAGCTTCTTAAAGAGATTGTTAAAGTTGTATTGTCATACCCATTTATAGAAAAACTCAAAAAAATATACCTAGAAACCTGGCTTCAGAAAGGATTCGTCACACTAGATATAATCTTGACCCAAATCCACCACCTGTGTTCGAAAACCCTAATTTGATTCCTAGGATTATTAGGAGGCAAAAGAGCCAAGACAGTTTTGCTAGTTCTCGACCTTTGTATAGATCAAGGTCTTGGCCTGTGAAGTGGGTTTACCTTGAGGATGAAACTTTTGATGAGTGGTTTGAAACCCATTTATTTGTTACCTTTTCGGAATCTGAGTTAGCTCACATAGTTCATGATCCCATATTTCTTGAAGATTTATAGCTTGAAGTTGTAACTTCACATTTTGATAGACATCTGTAGACTTCCATTCAATCTGAGCTTACTTCTGAAGGAACACCAAACCTTTCTGTGATCACTACTGCTTCTCCAAGTCCGTCATCAACACCTCAGACTTCCCAACCTCAAGCTACTCCTTCCACCCCTTCATCTCCAACTCACATTCCTATTGTCATCCCTACCACACCAGTTGCCTCATCTATTCTTACAACCATGGAAAACAGGTATTCTCCTCTACACTTACCTACCAACCCAGGGGCTATGCCCCAAGACTATCAGAGTAAGATTACCCCATTTGATGGCACGGGCACTTACACAACACAACAACATACCAAGAAAATGACAAACTATTTTGAAATATATGAAGTTGATGACATTAGAATGAGAGTATTTGTTCAACGTTTGACTGGAGATGTTAGAACTTGGTTTAGATCCCTTCCTGCAAACAGTATAAATGACCTACAATCTCTTGATCATAATTTCTTAAATAGATGGGAAAATAAGAAAGATCCCCTCCACATTTTATTAGAATATGGAAGCCTGAAAAGAGGCACCAAAGAAACTGTCCAAGATTACTGTACCAGGTTCAGTAATGTTTACCAGGCTATCCCTCAAAATCTTAGACCTCCTCCAGATTTAGCATTAATCAAATTCCCTGATGGATTTGATTTTGATATGGCATACCAACTTAGGGAAAGAGCTCCTCGAACCTTAGAAGAGATGCAAAGCATAGCTGTCAGTGTTGAAGCCAACGTAATATCTAAGCAAGCTAGAGATAGAGCTGAAAGGAGGATACCTTTCAAAGAGGAACCTTCCGCATTTGAATAGAAATTAGATGATATTATAAAAGGAATGGATAGGTTTGGTGATAGAGTAGAAACAATTGAGAGGAAATCCCCTTAGGAGGGTCAATCGAGCAATACTGGTAGAAATCCGAATTTCAGGAAGAACCAAAATCCTAATACTGGAAAAATAGGACCTAACAAAAACATTAGGACCCTATTCCAGGAAAATTATTCTGAAGCCTCAACCTCTGATGAACCAACAGAAGACACTCAAATTAATTTAATGGGACTTAACAATGAACAACAAGTTTTCTTAACTAAAGAGGATCAAGAAGCCCACATGCTTAAACAATTCCAAACTCAGTCAGGTGAATCATTTGACTTCAGGGAGGGATATGATACAACTATCTATGAAGTCCATAAATAATACAATCTAAGGAGCAGAAGAATAGATGTTCCTAAAACCAACAAACAGAAAGATGCAAAACAGTCCAACAAAGGTAAGATCAATACTACCCCTGTACATATTCTTTCCAGAAACAACCCTAATCCAAATAACCCAATTATTGAGGATGTATCTGATAATCAACTACAAAACAAACAATCTTCCACTTATAATCCTCCCAAAGGAAACGCAGAAGAAGATTTGGAAACAACTTCAGCCCATAACCCCGCTCCTGAAAAGGAGAGAAACACAGAAAATACAATAGAAAAAGAGAATCCCACTGCCTGAAATGCAAGAACTCAAACTGAAAAACCTTTTAACCTTGAGACTGAGGTAGGCAAGCTAAAAATAGTAGTTCCGTTATCAGAAATGGCTAAACATGATGTCTACAGAAGTTAAATCAGTAGATCGCTCCAAATTTCTATGAAAGAATATTTAGTAAATGTTTTTGATGATCAATTGGAATTGATTTTTGACCTTGAGGTAAATGGAAAATCAGTAGATAGAGGAATCCCTCCTTTCTATGTAAGTCTAAACATACATGATAAAATACTTCATAATGCCATGTTTGATTCTAGTGCTTCTCTTAACTTAATGCCTAAATCTGTGATGGAGAAACTAGACCTAGACATCACCAGGTCATATAAAGACCTTTTCTCTTTTGATTCAAGTCAGGTCAGATGTCTAGGATTAATCAAAGATTTATGTGTATCACTAGTCCAATATCCTACCAAAACCATCTTAATGGACATAGTAGTAGCTGATATTCCAGCAAAGTATGGTATGTTATTGTCTAGATCTTTGGGTGCTAAGCTATATCTACAGTTAGACATGTCTTATGCTACTATTTCAGTATTTGGTCAACCTAAGAAACTGTACAGAGAAACTTTAATGAAATATATGGTGAGTAGCCAGGAGAGACCTCAAAATTTCCCTATCTACTCCATTCACTCTGATATTGATTCTTGCATTCTCTACAATGTTGAAATTGATCCTTTGAATGAAGTAAAAGTTTTAGCAGTTGACCAAGAAGAAATTATAAATGAAAAGTCTAGTGTTCAAATTCAAGAAATTTCAGAGAACAATGATACATTACATACTCAAAAGGAACCAGAAGAGATTAAAAAAATAGATCTTCCTATTAAAAAAATCCCTGAGACTCTCGATACTAACTATGAACATGAGATCCTTTGGTACTTAGAATTTTATGCGTTAGTTAATAAGTTAGGAGGAGGAGCCAGAATTTGGGTGCACAATCTTGAAAATGATCATGCTGAAGGCCATGCCTATAGATTAAACTTTAAGTGCACTAATAATATGGCTAAGTACGAAGCTCTGTTGCTAGCTCTTAAACCGGTCAAAAGTTTAGGGGCCATTGGGTATCAGTCGTAGGAGATTCTGATTTAATCATTCAACAGATAAAAGGAAATTTTCTCACAAACAATCCCAGATTAATATCTTACAGAGGAACATTGATTGAGATTCTCAATACGTTTCTAGAAACTCAGCTGGCTAAAATCCCAAGAAAACATAATTTGCACGCTCACAGTTTGGCAATGTTTGCCAGAACTTGTAAACTACCATTTGAGTCCAATCATCTATTCACAGCTGAGATTAGACATAGGCCAGCCATACCTAACAATGTAAAAAACTAGCGAGTGTTTGACAATGATATTCAAATTAACAACTTCTTGACCCTAGAGGAAGAGTTTTCTAGCACTAATATAGATATAGATACAGTTACTGAATTTGATCAAACAAATCAGATAGAAACAGACATTTCAACAGAAAGTACAACTCAAATGATTCATCCAACAAAATTTACCAATAAGGAAATGCAGGATCTCAAAGAAATGGACATTGATGAAATTATTGAAGGAGAATCTGAAATCATTAATTTGAAAGATAATGAGTTTCCTAAAGGGTTAACTCCTTTGGAAGATCTCTTTGATTTTAATGATATTCCAAGGAAACCCAAGATGGAACCTCTAAAGCTGACATTGAAGGCTATAACTTGGAAACTGAAGAAAATCCAAAAATGGTAAAATTATCCAAATCTTTGCCCCGTGAACAAAAACTGAAATATGTTGAATTAATGAGAGAATTTCAAGATGTATTTTCCTGGAGCTATGAGGATCTGAAATCTTATGATACCTCTATAATTCAATATACAATCCCTTTAAAAAAAAATAAAAAATGATTCAAACAGAAGCTCAGAAGGATTAACCCTATACTGCTTCCCTTAATTATAAAAGAAATCAAAAGAATGTATGAAGCAGGGATAATTGCTCCTATCAGATTTTCAGAGTGGGTTTCTAATTTAGTACCTACAAGGAAAAATACTGGAGAAATTAGGCTATGTGTTGATATAAGAAGTGTAAACAAGGTTTCTTTGAAGGACAGACAAAGGGTGGTAGGTACTTCTAGGATTTCACTCTTGGATGGGTTCTCAGGCTATAACCAGATTCTGGTTCATCCAGATGACCAGGGAAAAACTGCTTTTACAACACCATGGGGAACATTTAAGTATGTTAAAATGCCATTTGGACTCAAGAATGCAGGGGCAACATTTCAAAGAGCAATGGACATAGCATTTGAAAAATAAATTCATGATTTCTTAGTCATTTATCTAGATGACCTGACTGTTTTTTCTAAATTAGATCAACAACATTTAGATCATTTAAAACAAGTATTCTTAACATGCAGACAATATGGCATTTCTCTAAATCCTAAAAAGTCCCTATTTGGTCTAGAAGAAGGCAAACTCGTAGGCCATATCATCTCCAAGGATGGCATTAGAATTGATCCTACTAGAGTAGAAGCCATTCTACAAATACCCCACCCCAGAAATGTCAAAGAACTTTAAGCTTTCTTAGGAAATATTAACTTTTTAAGAAGATTTATGTCTAATTTAGCTAAATTAATTAGATTGCTGAATAATATGTTGAAAAATGATGCAAAAGTTAAATGGACAGTATAAACCAAACAAGCGTTTGAAGAAATTAAAATGGCTTTAACTAGAACACCGGTCCTGACTAGTCCAAAGTTTGATAGAGACTTCATAATATTTTCGTTTGCATCGGAACACACCATTGCTGCTGTTTTACTACAAAAAGATGATCATGGATATGATAAACCTATAGCCTTTTTTAGTAAAGCACTAAGAGATGCACCATTAAAGTACAAAATCATGGAAAAAAAAGCCTATTCACTTGTGAAAGTTATTAAAGACTTTAGAGTCTATATATTGTACTCCCATGTAATAGTCTATGTGCCAAATGTTGTTGTCAAAGAAATCCTAACCTAGGATGGAATTGAAGGCAAACGAGGTAAATGGATTGCTACTATATTGGAATATGATATTGAAATAAGACCCACAAAACTTATAAAAGGACATGGATTGGCTAAACTCATGACTGAAACAAATTGCCAAGCCCTGGATATTAATGAACTGGATAATAAATAGGAGATGGCGACTCCACAAATCAGCCATGCCTTCTTAGATTCACCTTGCTATGTTGATATAATTTTTGTATTATTAAACTTGCAAGCTCCTCCATAATTATCCAGAACAAAGAAAAGGTTTTTAAAGATGAAATCTTCAAAATTTTGTATTTTAGATAATGTTCTCTTTTGGAAAAATCATGAAAGTATTTTATTGAATTGTTTAGTAAAAGAAGAAGCTGAAAAGGTTCTTAAATAATTTCATGTAGGAGATTGTGGTGGACACCTTTACTAGAAATCAATTGCAGACAAAATCCTCGGAGTTGGATTTTATTGGCCAACCTTGTTCACTGATGTAAAGGAATTTGTTACTGCTTGCCACAAATGTCAGATTTTTGAAGGCAAGAGGAAATTGTTACCCTTACCCTTGAGACCAATTTCCACTGAAAAGCCCTTCCAACAATGGGGACTGGACTTCATTGAAGAAATCCACCCTTACTCTTCTGGCCAACATAAATGGATCCTAACTGCCACAGACTATTTCATCAAATGGATAGAAGCCATTCCTTGCAGACAAGCCCATGACACAGTCATTATAGGGTTCTTAGAAACCAACATACTGTCTAGATTTGGTTGTCCTGAAAAAATCATAATTGATAATGATGTTGCCTTCAAATCCAAGAAAATGATAAATTTCTATAACAAATACCATATCACTTTAGGCCATTCCACAGCCTATTACCCTCAAGGTAATGGTCTAGCTGAGTCTTCCAATAAAAGCCTAATTAATATTATTAAGAAATTATTGGAAGAAAACAAGAAAAATTGGCACAAGAAACTTACTAATGCCCTGCGAGCAGACAGACTCACTACAAAGAAATCTATTGGAACTAGTCCTTATGAACTAGTCTATGGTTTGGAGACTGTATTTCCTTCATTTTTAGGAATTCCTGTAATGAAATTACTTCAGGAGGCTTAGGTGGAGCCCAATGATATTCAAAGGAGAATTAACCAAACCATCCATTTGCAGTAGACCAGAGAAGAAGTGTATCAAAGATCCCAAATAGTGCAAGAGAAACTTAAGAAAAATTTTGATAAGAAAACCAAGGCAAAAGATTTCTACTTGGAGACAGTTTTGAGATGGGATTCTAGGAGAAAAGACAAAGGAAAACATGGGAATTTTGACTTCCTATGGAAGGGACCTTTTATTATCCATGCCTTGCAAGGGAACAATACTTAATTTCTTAAGAACTTGGATGGTACAGAGACAAAAGAAGGACCAGTTAATAGTCGGATGCTGAAACATTACTTTGATCCAACCTTTTAATGTATTATGATGTTAACATGTACATACTATATCCTTGGTAATGTCACAGTTTGGATTGGATAGTAACCTATTGGAGTTGAAGCGCGAAGAGAAGGCCCTAAGCTTCACAAGTATTACTGTCATACATACAATAAAACAACCAGCAGAAGGAGATTTCAGAGCATAGTCATCATCATTCAGAAGGCCATCTGACCTACTGTTCTTGACTTTTCACCAAGAAAAGCCATCCCCGAGTGGAGCCAGTGTTATGCTCCTATGCCAATAGGTGTCATATTTCATGATTGATTTGATGAGCTCTGTAATATGTTCATACCTTTTCTTGTTGCAAAGGTTTTCCATATTGTCAAAAAATCAAAAATTTAAAAAATGTAAAGAGGGTATGCCCTAAAAGAAAAATCAAAGGGTAAAAAAAAAAGTGAAAGAAATGAACCCCAAACAAAATAGACCAGGAAAGCGTGCAAGTCCAAATGGCACTACTATTTCATTTTCTGTAATAAGCAATTGTGTGTAGCTTGTTAAACTTTTGCCATAGTTTATGAAGAGTCAATCAACTTAAACTTGGCTCATTCATTTTTCAATTTCGCGCTATAGAATAGAGAATAAAATCTGACCAAACTGTTTAACCTTGGTAGATGAGTAGATAGGTAGAGTAAATAAAAAGGAGCTCAACTGTTTAATCTGAGCCCTTTGATGTAATAAGTGCAGACTTAGGTAGGCCTGCCATGTAAAAGAAAAGGATGATTTGATGAGGGTTTACTAGTCTAAGTGCACCCAAATAAAGAAGAAAAAATGTTAGGTTAAAGTAGGTAGGGTAGGTAGATGGTGTTGAAGAATGATACTTGTGATGAAAAATGTTTCTAAATGTGTTAACTTTTACTCTTATCACAAAGCGCAAGGCAGACATTTCAATTGATGCAGTTCAAACAAGGCAAGGTTAAATAACTAACATCCATTCACATTTTTCCCGGAAGATTTCATTAATTCCCCCTAAAGTAATAAGGTCTTTGAAAGTCAAAGGGGCTCAGAGCATTTCTCTGACTTCTGGAGGGACCGGACCCTCGGCCCAATGATCTAAAAGCCTGAGTGCTCATAAATCATCTATCCATCATCCATTTCATTCCATAAAGTTTACCTAAGTGAAAAAATCTATTTCACTTAGGAAATGCATAATATTCCTCATAAAAACCCTTTTTTCATTCTGAGCCTAAGTTTAACTACAAAAGTCAATTGTTTTTATACTTAGCTCTTTCATTTTATTTCATATTAATGGCTAACACCATATTATATAAATCCCGAAAAAATATTCCCTTCCCGTATTATTTAACTATATAAAAACCTCGACATTTTATATATCCTGCCCCAGGTTGAATACAACCTTAATTGTCATTTAAATGAAGGATTAATGAGTTAATCTATAGTTCATTAAAGCCTTAATTTCCCGCCGCGCTATATGGGATTAATTAACCATTTGGGTTAATTAATAACCATTACCCAACCATTCAAAATGCTCCCGAAATAATTAAAACATAGATTATCACGTTGGGCCCGCAAATATTAAAACCCCACCATCTCCAACGCCCGTCCACCGTCTGATCTCTACGTTCCCATCCGATGGTCGATGGCGATATCATGACCCCCCTTACCACCGCGTTTTAACTCACGATTGCTTGGGGGTTTTTCGTCTGTACATCTGCCATGCATCGTCCATTCCATATGCTTGCTCGCCCTTGGTCTAAAACTGCCCGACTCCAAAAGTGATGTGATCAAACTTCTTACCACTCTCCACGTGACAATAAACGTCCCATCATGCTGATGTCATCTGCCCAATAAATGCCAAAAAATATCCGCCAAACTGAATTTCGTTAAATAAAAGATAAAACGTCATTTTCACTATAATGCACTGCGTCCAGCTCCCATGGAAATTAATGACCGAGTCCACTATTCCAGCATTTCAACTACCACCTGACCAACAAGACTACAACATGATCTTCACAGCTTGTCAATCAACCCGCCACTGTACGGGTTTCCTCCTTAATCCAGGTATTTATCCACTTTTTCCCTGCAACCCTGCCATTTCAGTTTTCCACTAGGAATTCTACCAGAGAATGCCGAATTCAAGTTAACAATTGTCTGTAATTACCATAAAGAGATCCTAAACTAATTGTTTAAGTCCATTTTTCCATAGGAAGCCCAAATTCCAGTTTGAATACACAAGAACCAAATATGGAAACTCCCATAGCCCTGGATGTCGTACCCATGAATGCATCTCATAAAGACTTAGATTATCTACCCCTGGCTGACAGAGATTTTAAAATAAAGGATTTATCTGGTGATAGGAACCATTTTCAAGCCTTCTGCCAAGTTAGGGATAGCTATCTAAACAAATCTGACATTTTTGGGCTATGGGAATCTAATTTTCCCATGTATTTCCTCCCCTCAGTCCATGTTTTCCCAGATATCATTCATCAATGTTGTGCCAACTATGACCTTGTCCATAGAGAAGTTAGGTCCCCATCCCAAACTGTTCTTTTTCCCATAACTGCTAAATCTATCAACGAGATGTTACAGTTCCATTCCACTCAGCCCCTTGCTCCTCTTTCCATGGGGTATTTACTTGAAAAATCTTCTCAATTGCCCAAATCAGAGATAACCCGTATTGCTCAGATGTTCATAAAACCACAGTACCAGCCTCAAGGCCCACCTCCCTATCTATGGACTTTTTTCACTGAAACTGGAAAACTTATTGTTGACATGATATCCCTGATCTTGGGATTTAAATCCAATGAATTTTTTGATGATATCACCCTAGTTCTATTGTCTATGTTTACTCCAGGATAGCCCCTTGCTGTCTGATGTAATTATGCCACTTTCATTGCCAACAAAATCCATGATCAATTCATGAATTTGGATAGGGAAGGAGTTTTAAAATACACATATTTTATATACCATATTTTGTTATATCATCAGCCAGACAACTTTCCTTTCCTCATCAAGAAATTGGACTCAAAGGGATATCAAAGTTCTGTGATCTTTTGGAGCTCAGTCTTCCATAATACCTATGAGTCCCCTTATACCTATAATGAATTCATTGACTTATTTGTACATCCAGCGTCCACCCTGTTGATAGGAGTTCCCCATCCTAGAATCACTGGTGACAAGAAGAAGATTCTCCAACTCTCCAAGTAGTACAGGATAGGTGACTAGTACCTGTACCAAAATCACATAGGAATCAAAATGTATGGGTGTGAACTTTTCCCTTTCAAGTTGCTTAAATATGTGCCCATGAGATTGTTTGCACTGGAGTATTTTAGATAGATCATAAATGCAGAAAGTCTATTTTTGTGCTGCCAAGAAGAAGGCCTAGTTAAGAATAAAAAACCAACTAGGCCCTTTTGTCATAAATTCTAGGGATGCATGGCAAGACGCTAAAAAGATTTTAGAAGACCACCTTAGATTGAAGAAGAGTTTTTGGTGGGTGCCATATGACCCAAATAGTTTCATATGTGACAAAACAACAAAGAACAAGCTATCAGTTTATATACATCATAGGATCCCATAAATTGAACAATTTTCAAATCAGGATGAATGGGTAGAAGGAACCCTAATAGAGGAAATTAGTGAGCAAGAAAAGATGGAAAATGCTATGAACGATATTGAAAAAACCATTGACTTGGACTCTTTTGGAAAGGTATCATTCAAGCTACCTCAACAATCAGAAATTGGTACATCCTCTGCTGCAACTTCTCAGCAGCCTACATGGGAAACCAACATACCAGCTACAGGGACTTCCAAAGGCAAAGAAATAGAGACCACAGAGCAGCCTACAATGACAGATCAGCCTGCAATGTCCAGAGAATAGAGTCAAGTGCAAATTCCTCCAGCCCAAACTAAACCAGCAGAAAGTCCAGCATTACAAACTCCTCTAAATGAGGAAAGACATAAAAAGAGAGACAGAGAAACCACCACACCTATTAGTGGACCCACAGGAGAGCTTGGAGCAAAGAGGTAAAGACTGAACCCTCTATCAGAAGAGGAAATAATTGAAGAAATTGTAGATAACCAAAGAGAAGAAAGAGCTAGCTAACAAACTTTCACAGTGGGAGGAACATCTGCTAGCTTACAGATGCAAGAGTCAGAAAGACAACACAGTACAGAAGTGTCATCCCTCAAGCCACAAAGCAAATAGGCCTCAGACATCAAGAAGACTTTCACAGAGATAAAAGCCAGAAATGATCCTGTAATGCTTCAAATTTACAGTCAGTATTTGAAAATGGCCCCCACAAACTAGCAGAGATTAATGTCAGCCTATGACATTAAAGAAGGGAAAATGTTGATGAGTTACTTTAAGCCAAAGGTGAAACAACCCCAGTTAGTAGTAGATTACGTTAGAACCAACTTGGAGGTCCTATCCAAAGATATTCATCCTATGGACCAAATTGAGCTCCACAAGAAAACTGGGGAAATGGTTTATTCCAGACTAATAGACAAAGCAATGCTAGCCCACAAGTTACAGAATTCCTTAGATAATACAAGTACTCAATTACATATGGAGAAAGCCTCTTCTCTGGCCAAGGATAACATGATAAAATCATTAGAAAAGACCATCATTGGATTGGGACATGATCCCAAATATGCTAAAGGCATAAAGGCACTAATCAATGAAAAGGAAGAGGACATTGTTGTCCTAAGGAAACAGCTGAAACTACCTCCTTCAAGACATCCCCAAACCGCAGAAGTTATACAACAGAAATCCAAAGAGGACATGATGGACCTACTCTTGAAAATTAATGAAAGATTGAATGATATAGAGCAGGCATTAGAAAAAGAACTAAAGGAAAAGTAGGGAGAGTCGACCTCTCAGCCTCCTGAGGTAATCCCCATAGTCTCAACTGTAGTTCCCTCTACACTTGGAACAACATTAGCTCCAAATGTCCTAGCAGTCACAACAAAGGTAATAACAGGTACATCAATAGCAGATACAGCACCAGGTAGCAGTACTAATATGAGCACTGAAGAATTGATAAAAAGCCATGGAGGAATTGAGATTGCAGGTTACAGAGTTGAAACAGGTGAAAGAGAAAATGGTTAAGGCAGAGAGGAATTATGACATCTCCAAAATAAGTGTTGTGGAAAAAGCTAAGGAGATTAAAGCCTTAGAAAGTAAAGTAAAAACATTAGAACAAGAACTCACTTTTGATAAGCCCTTGGCAGAAATGAGGAAAATCCTTTGGGCTAATATCATTCAGTCTATAAATGAAATATGGCTATCTATCCAAGTGATCTATGAGCATATCGACTTAATAAAAATAGCCATGGAGTAATTTAGTAGACAAGAGCACAGTTGGGTAAAATGCTAGATGAGGCCAATAGGCTTATACATTTTTTGAATAGCAGAAATAGAGAACAACTGGAAGAACTTGGCATCTCTGATAGGACAAACACCATTTTAGAAATCAAAAGAGTTTTAACCAAAATAACCTTGATGCAGAACTTAGAGAGAAGGTGTCAGGATATGCAAGTGGAAATCAATTCTTTTATGGAGAAGTTCACAGTTTTGCAAAGTAAAGGTCTACCGAGTCCTTTGGTCATTAATGATAAATTAATGAAACACATTGATTATGTATATAAATTGAATAAGTATGCTGGCAAACAAACTAGCTCATCAACAAGTGTAGCAGGAGTAAAAGCACTCCCCACTGGCCGAGTTCTCTACGATAACTTAGAGAACTTATTTTATATTGAACATGGGGTAAAACAGTTACTCACCATCCAGCCTAACTTTTTTAGGTATACAGAGACTGATGAAACTCTAAGGAAACTTCAGAAGCACAAATTGCCAGAGCAGAAATGGTGGGAAGATATGTTAGAAATTTTGTAAATTTTATCTTTGGTAAAAGGTAAATTTTGGGCTATTTACCATGGTTAGATGAATAAAGGTGTACAATGGTCAAAACAGGTCGAAGAGTATCAGAGCAGGTAAAGAGTATCAGCCAAAACAGGGAATCCAACACGAAATTACTAAAGAAGACAACAATAATCCAAATAAAAGGACCTGTCTCTAGCATACTCAACACAAATAGGAACAACACAACATCTGTTTGCTTTTCTCCTATCTTCGAGACTAGCTGTCTTTATTTTCTTGTAAAAATGATTTTTCATCACTAGAATATATCTCACTCTATTATGAGATATTTTGTGTAAAATATTTTGTATAAATACTCCCTCAATTGGAGTATTGAGGTGTGGATTCATATACATTGCTCTAATACTGGTTTTTGGAATAAAGTGTTGATTGGATCAAATTTTCATATGGCTTGCTTGATGAAGAATTAAGGCAAAGGACTTGTCACGGATTTCTTGAATCAAATACTGGATCAATAAGTCATCTATACCTTATGTTTTTAAGTTTTTCTTGTTTATTATATCATCTCTATTTCACATCTGAATGATAAACAAAAAGAGTAATCTAGAATATGCTTGCTTGCACTCTGTCTTCAAAAATGATCATTTTCTATGTTTTCTTCTGAATTAGAATAAACAGTGAAATCTTAATTGCTCCTATTTTCTAGTTCTTTCACTTTTATTATGTATTAAAGAATACTTAACTTTTCTTTATTAGTAATCATCGACATTCCCTTTCCAAAAACGTTAAAGGATTCTTAACTTCCCTTCACCCATTTTGAAAGCATCCCATTTATCCCAAGTCTTTGTTTGTTCCTTGTTTGACCATGTTGCCTTGTGAAACCATCCTTTGTTAAGAAACCAAGTCCAGTTAAGCCATCTTACTTGACTCCATTAGCCCAATCGCCTAAACTACTCAGTCTTATTGCTTTGTTATTGAATATCACCACCCAAATTCAAACAAAACTTCCAAACTTCACAACTAGCCTAATATCTTTAAAAAAGAAAGGTAAAACTTAAAGAGAGAGCCCTCTCTGGATGTAGATTGGCTAGAATCTGTATCTAAAATATTGGTTTGTGGTTACCTTAGCCTCCTTTCCCTTTCTTACAACTTTTGGGAAAACCTAAGTGATAACAATACCTTGTGTGTAAGGTCAACAAATCAACATAATACATGTATAACATAATCATGACAACATATATAAATATAACGCATAAGCATATAACAATATAACCATCATTCTAGCTAGAGTCCAAACATCAATGCATGACCATATTGACAACATATACAATGAACTCATGCATGACAACGATCATGACACCACTACACACATGACCACATGTGAATACTAACTTGCATAAACAATGCATAATAAACCATACACTCGTGTTGACATGCTCCACAACAACACCATCAACTTCCCATGGCGACCTCACTGTAACCACAACCCATACCATACAAATGAAACATGCACGTGGTATTACAACACAAGAAACACATATGAAATCAACATGAATGCATGACCAACACAACCCATCTAGTCTGAGGGGTGAACCATCCTCTAATACCACTCTGTAACACCCTCCTCCCACATCTACCAAAGTAGCCGGCCAACCAAGGTAAACATGTTATGAGAAGTTACTATGATATGAATCAACCTCCTAAGTCACCTTAAGGAAGTGGAACCAATACAAGCACACCATATAGACCTTCCACATTAGCAACGAGACACCCAAGAACCATCCCAACCTCTCAAGTAACCAACCCCTAGGTCCCATTCAGATTTTGAACCATTAAATTCCTTGACACTCCCTTGATATGGGTATGCATGTGTCCAGGAGACTGTGGACGCTCCCATACCATGAGTATGCATGCGTCTAGGGACTTTTCTGCCTAGTGTTGTGCCAGTGACTTCAGGATTTGAGCCACTTTTTCAGGCACATATTCTAGGTCATTGCCCGAAACTAAATGAAATATTAAAAAAAGAAAGATAACAATAGAGTAATGATACAAATTCAATTACTTGAACAAGGATTCGACTGGAACCCTACTAGCATGTTAGGCATTTCGTCAAACATATCAAAAATATGTCATCTACAAGTTTAAAGAACATATCTTAGCATAGGGGTCTCATACTCATCTTAGAATTGCTAAGAAGCATTGTTGTCTCAACACATTAGATGCAATTTCACCCATTAGCCCATAGATACAATTTTGATTCATTTACACTTAAAAACATGATGAGAGCCATATATAGCTATTGTCATAATACATGTTCATAACCAACATGATAGGGAAAAAAATCCCAAGGAAACAACAACCATATAATCCACCTATAAAAAATTTATAATATTCATGAAATAACAAGGAGAAATAACCTCATATTAATTATGCAAAGTCCAACCAGTTGTGGGACTTCCACGAACCACCCAACCATAGCATCTTGTCATATCTTTACCCCGATTGATTGATTACTTGAGTAGATGTGGAAGGAGGGCATTACATCGTGGCTAATCATTGAGCCTTCCTATCATTTAGATTCAGTTGGTCAAATAGATACTACAACCCACTGTGATCACTCATCAATACAAACCTCCTACCAAGAAGATAGTGCCTCCACATATTTAATGATTGTATGATCAATGCCAATTCAAGATGATGTGTCAGGTAATTCTTCTTGTTCTCATTCATTTTCTGTGACTCATATCACACCACCTGTCCATATTGCATAAGGAATCCACCAAGTCCCCTCTTAAAAGCATCTATACATACTACAAACTCTTTGTCCAGATCTTCAATATTTAACACTAGTGCATGTGTCAATAACTACTTGAGCTACTCAAAATTAGCCTCACACAACTCTCTCCATTCAAACTTCTTACCTTTCCTCTGTAACGATGTGATAGGATAAGAAATCTATGAGAAGTTACTAATGAACCTCATATAATAACCTACCAATCCCATGAAGGATCTCACCTCATCTACATTTCTTGGAGTTGACCACTCCATGACAACTCTTACCTTTTCTAAATCCATTGCTATGCCCTCCTTAGAGACAACATGTCCCAAGTAATGTACCTCATTTTGAAAGAAACTGAACTTGATAAGCTTAGCATACAACTAATGCTCTCACAAAAACCTCAACACTATTTCTAAATTCTCAACATGCTCTTCCTCTTTTTTAGAATATACCAATACGTAATCAATAAACAAAATAACAAACTTGTCCAAATAGGGACACAACACACTATTCATTAGACACATAAAGGTAGCTGGAGCTTTAGTCAAACCGAAGGGAACTACAACAAACTCATAATTCCCATACTTGGTGTGGAAGGTTGTCTTGTGAATGTCCTCTCTAATGCATACTTGATGATATCTTGATCCCAAATCAATATTTGAGAACTCGATTGCTCCCTTCAGGTGATCAAACAAGTCATCAATCCTCAACAACAGATAACTATTCTTGATGGTCACTTTGTTCAATTTCTTGTAGTCAACGCATAATCTGAGAGTACTGTTGTGGGATAAACTCCCCTAGGGTCCTGGGTGAATACCCTAGCATACTGAAAGTTATCTATGCAAAGAAACACACATTCCATGCAATCATAATGCTACTATAAGCAAACTCTACGATAGGGGGCATACTTGAGGTCCTACGTTTGAGAAGAGCCTTCCAGGGTCCAAACCCTTCTTGGAGTTCTTTTGCTCCTTTGACTTGCAAAACAATCAATTCAAGAAAGTACAACAGTATATGGACTAAACATCATAAAGAAACCATCTTCATATTATAAGGAAAGGCAGTTAGTTATGCAATTAAACAACCGTTCTCATATGAATCATAATATGAATATCATAACATGAAGAAGATCTATATCAGGAACAAAGACATGTGTTTCTTTTATTATATACAAAGAAAGCACAGAAAAGGAACAATTTCACCTGAGGCGTTCTTTCGCAGGCTCCAAGTGGAACCGTCTCCCAAATTCATCCAGTCTCAAGCCTTTAACAAACTCCTTCCATGACTTACTCCATGATCTCTCAAGTAGTATGAAATCATCAACACACACAAGGAAACAAGGGTTTC
>APFE030446603.1:247766-258258 GCA_000404065.3 Pinus taeda
GCTAACTTCCCTTGAACAAAAGCATGACTCAATGTGACTATGTGGCAGCATATGATGACTCTGTATAAGCTCGTTGCGCAGGAGGCACAAACGAACCCTCCATATGATTGGAAGAGATAACCAGTCGGGGGAGAACTGACTCAATAACAAGGTTAAGGCATATGTAAGTCAAACTAAATCCCACCCAAGTGGAGGAGACTTTGTTTCGAGTGCTTTTTTCAAGGGTGACACGACTGACTCTAGCTGCCAACAATAAATAGAAATACTGTCCCGTTCCCACTCTTTTTGGAATATATAATTTTTTGGTCTTTTTCTTTAAAGCTAGAAAAAGAATAAAAGAATGCTATAGTACGGTGGAAAGAACCAGTGTCAGCGAAGTAGATGATCTAGTTCCTAGGATTGGAACATTCCTATGCTCAATGCAGGGAGGCGAAAACTGGCCAGAGACACTCAAAGGTGTGTTGCTTCCACGGGTCAAGGTGTGTCAAGCTGCAGAGGTCAAAGGTATGCAAGTTTGATTTTGCAGTCGTCATGGTCAAAAGTTGGCTTAAACATGAGTCCAAGTGAAGTCGGCTTAAGGCCAAAAGGTGCAGATAGTCAAAATGCAATGCAGTAGTACAACTTGAAACAAAGGAGCCTCTAGGGTATAAGGCCAGAACGAAACGAAGAAGCAAAGAGGAATGAGTCTTCATCGTATAAGTCATGGTGGGACTACTGAGGACTCCCAAGCCTACTCAAATTGGAGCAGCATGGGCAACAAATGTTAGTGACGTGCTAACTAGGATGCCCATGTAAAGGATGGCTATACCATCGTGTCATGATTTAAAGAATCGGAGAGTGAAGATGGTTTATGAACCATAACATGATGGGATCGACCCTATGGCAAGTGTATCGATAGATGGAGGCTAGTATGCATGATGCAACGGAAAAAATGGCTTCCCTAGCCTATATGACAGTGAGAAAATGATACCTTCCATGACGGGTCAGCAGTCATGGAATCGTCTCGAAACTGTCGAAAACATCCCAAATGTCCTAAAAATCAAACCATTCTCGACATTCCAAGCTCCCAAGTTAAAAGTTACATGAGACCAAACAAAATCAAGTTTTGAAAAAATTTGACATTTTCAAAGGTTATAAAAAGGTTTTTGGACTCACCATTTTCACCATTTGAATTTGAGAGCAAAGAATTGGAGCAAAAGGAGCTAACTTCCCATATGCCAAATTCAACCGTTCAAATTCCTCCAAAATCTCCAGGTAACTCTCATTCTTAACTTGTAATTGATTGTGTTTAATTTTAGAAGTTTTAATTAATGTTTTATCGTTGAGTTTGTTGCCAAAATTTTCTCCGCGGCATATACACGGTTTGGTAATATGCAACCCACGTACACGCGGGCCCTACACGCGACTTTGTGTAAGGGGGACCTGCGTATACACCACAGACATTTCAAACAAGAAAACTAACAGTTGAAATTGATTTTTCCTTCAGGATGACAATCACCTAGCGAGAAAGAGAGCATACCGTGGTAGATGAAGAAGTTATGAACAGTCCTGAGGCTCTGGATGCGTTACGTGGATGCGGTTTGCTTAAGTTCTTCAAATTACCAAATATGAAAGAAAACACACGTTTGATCGAGATGCTTCTTGATTACTGTAACATCGAGGAGGATGCTTTTATGATCGACCAGATTCCACTCAGGATAGAAGTGGAAGATATCTATTTCATTACAGGCCTTTCCCGAAGGGGAGAGGTAGTACATTCCCACGGGAGAACACGGAGCAGTCTCTTGATTGAGGAGTACGTATAGATATATTGCCCGAGACATCCAAAGAAAGTCGGAAGTCAGATTTCCATCACACATGTGGTGAGTCTACCATTGAGGATAATATTGGTCATCATAGCTCGAGTGAACAGATCCACTTCTCTGCATCAAGCATCATGGCTAAACATGAGCATGGCAGTTGATTGTTTCACCACAGTGTTTGATTGGTGTACTCCTCTTCTGGCTAGCATGAAAAGCCAAGTCACTTCTATCAAGAGAGGATAGACCAAAAAATTCAGCTATGGGACTATTTTGTGCTCTTTCTTCTTCGAGAGAGTCCCTGCACTTTGTCCCAGAGTACCAGTTTCAATCAGTACCCCACGAGATCCTCGAATGGGCAGGTGGGCTGACTTGATGAAACATCTGGGAGGTGGGGAGGTCCCGCAGACTTCTTTTGATGACGACTACTTTTCCTGGTGGGAGCAGCAGATCATCACCATTGATGACTACCCCTATGCCAGGTTGGATTTCCGAGGAGATCCCGATCTAGCATTACCATTGACCGCAGCATGGGGCGACATTGGTAAGTGATTTTTGATTTTATGATTTTTTTATTTTTCAAATATAATAATGAACTTTGAAAATATTTTTGATAGGATTCAAATGACTAATATAATGATCATGTTCCAGATATTGGGCCTGTACGACCAGATGAGTTCCCACGGCATAAGCGTCGCGACCAAGGGGCCGAAGAGGCAGTTGTAGCCACGAAACAAATTCTACACACAGTTCTGTAGCATTTAATGAGGCTAACCCACCGAGTGTCGATGGCAGCAGTAGAAGACCTTCCTATAGACATGCAGCGTCATGTGGTTGGCATGCCATGTGACTGGGTCCGCACTTTTAGGCGTGTAGCCAATGCAGTAGTTGCCTACTTAGCCACTCATCTTGAGTCGGGGAATTAGACATAGTGGACATGATTATGGGCATTTGAGTCCCAATTTTGTATATTCTTTTAACAAACTTATGTACACACGAGACACTTTATGATATATATATATATATAGTTTGACTTTTTGATGCTTAATTTATTATGATGAATGATTGATGTGCCAGTCTAATGCTTGATTAGCGATAGAATCAGCTAACCAATTATGAGATCTTGGAATATACAAATAATTAATATAAGTAAATGATCTTTGCAACAACCTCACCCTTAAATACTGGCAATATAAACATGGACCCCTTACTTGATAAATGTTATTTAATTGTGACACTATTAATTGTGAATCAAGATAAACTACCAACGAGTCGATTTCGTGAGAAATTGCCTCAGATAGAAAATTAATGACGGCAGTATACTCAGCCATATTGTTTGAAGCGGGACCGATGCATACTCCCCTTGATAACATCAATTGACCAGTTGAATAATATAGTACCCAAGCTGTGGAAGCGAGATTCCGAGTGTGCCGACTAGCACCATTGGCAAATCCAAAATAAACCAAGTCATCCATCAACACCTGCCAAAGCAGACCAAAAAGTGTTGATATCACAAACTCTCGACAAAATATGCACAAATATACATAATGTACAAAGAAGCCATTGCCTAGCTACTACTTAAGCAAAGTAGTTCTTAAGGTAGAGCCCATTTCGGGGTTCCGCCAATTTGTTTCCTTTGAAATCAATTAACTCATATGACCCTTTTGTTAAAACTCATTTAATTATGAAGGGACCGTACCACATAGGTTTCAATTTTCCTGCCCCCAAGGTGTCCTTGTCTTGGTCATAGACCAAGACAAGGTCACCTTCAGAAAAGACACGAGGACGGACAACTTTATCATATTGGGTTTTAACCCTTTTGTTATGAGCCTCATTGACTGTGGCTGCATCTCGACGCTGCTCATCAAGATGTTCCAACTGAAGGAGGCGCTCTTCGAGATGAAAGGTCTCTGGAAGGAGCTCAATGACTAACTTAAGAGATGGAATTTCACATTCGACAGGAAAGATAGATTCCAACCCATAAACTAACTGAAAAGGTGTAAAACCTGTAGCAGTCTTGATGGAGGTTCGGTATGCCCATAGAGCCGGATACAACATAAGATGCCAATTGGATCTATTTTTATCAATTGTCCTTTGCAGGATCATCTTAAGAGTTTTGTTTATTGCCTCAACCTGTCCATTGGCCTAAGGATAATAAGGAGACGAATGTTCCTACCGGAAACCTAGTTTGGGAGCCAATTCGGACATTAGTTGATTCTCAAAATGACTGCCATGGTGAGTGACAATCTCCCTTGGGATACCGAACCTTGAGATAATCTGATTAAAAAGGAACAATGCCGCTGTCTCACTATAGTTTTTATAAGTGGGCATGGCCTCGGCCCACTTCGTGAAGTAGTCGACGACCACGAAAATATACTTGTGATTCGCTGCTGAAGGCAGATGACAAGTCATAAAATCAATACCTCACTTAGTAAAGGGACCAACAATGATAACGGGAAAACGAGGAGCTAGATGTGTGCGCATCTTCTGTGTATAAACTTGGCACGGGTGACAGAATTTGACCGCTTCAACACAATCTTTGAAGAGCGAAGGCCAAAAATACCAAGCATGCAAGATACGCTAAGCTGTAGCAAGCCCTGATAGATGACCACCAAAAGCTCCACTATGGCAGTCATTTAGCACAGACTCTGCCTCCTCTAAGGTTAAACAGTGCCGAAGGATTGAATCAACCCCCTGACGATATAATGTGTCACCAATGATGACGTAATTTTTAGCGAGGTGACGTAATTTGCGACATTCATCCTTAGAGAAAGCAGAGGGAAACTTCAAAGTCTAGAGATAAACAATGATATCTCCATACCAAGGGTCAAGTGAAGAGATGAGGAATAAATGTTCGTCAAGAAAACTTTCCTCATAAACAGTATCCTCTCCACAAGGCAGCTCAGAAATTAGCTCGGCAAAAACCATAGATTTCTTGGACTTAGCGGACAAGAACTCGAGATCAAATTCTTGTAGAATGACAACCATCGATTATATTTTCCCCCAATCACTCGCCTACTGAGGACAAACTGAAACAGATTGAATTTTGCCAAGACAAAAGTTTTGCATAGTAGAATATAATGATGGAGCCGCTGGACAGCGTGTACAGCTGCCAAGGCCAGCTTCTCAACCAGAGAATAGCGAAGTTCAGGACCTATCAAGCCTCGACTCAAGTAATAAATCACATGCTTTGTGAGAGCATCGTCCTCCAAAACAAGAACCATACAAATGGTTGATTCTTCTACAACGAGATATAAAAGGAAGTCCCTACCATAATCCGGTGGACTCCAAAGCGGGGCAGAGACTAATGCCTTTTTCAAAGCATCAAACGACCACTAGGCAAAGTCGTCCCACACGAATGGAACCCCTTTGAGGAGCAAACACATAAACCCTTTAGTGATCTTGGCATAGTTTGCTATAAACCATCTTAAGAAATTAGCCTTCCCTTGAAGACTTTGAAGTTGTCGAATGGAGGACGGGGGAGGCAACTGGACTATCACCTCTACCTTGAAGGGATCAAATCTAATCCCTTCATTTGACACGATGAACCCTAACAACCGACTGGATGTAACTGTGAAAACGCACTTGTTCAGATTCAACCGGATTTTATAAAAACAACATCGCTCAAAAACCATTCGAAGGTGACTGGGATGATCAGTTATTTTCCGAGAACGAGCAGCGAGATCATCCAAGTATGCTTCAATGATATGTTTGATGTCATGGAAAGCATATGACATGGCTCGCTGGAAAGTGGCTCCAACATTTTTGAGACAAAACAACATCTTTCTGTATGCAAAGGTACCCCAGGGACATATAAAAGCTGTCTTATGTTGATCTTTAGGATGGATAGAAATTTGATTATAACCAGAAAAACCGTCCATGAAGGAAAAAATATCATTACCCGCACACTCATCAATAATCTAATCAATGAATGGCGTGGGGTAATTATCTTTTGGACAAGCTTTGTTTAAGTCCCTAAAGTCGATGCATACTCGGATTGTTCCTTGCTTTTTATCTACAGGGACTGGATTAGAAAACCAATCGGTAAGAGGAACAGGGTATATAAAACCTGCCTTGAGCAGCTTCTCTACTTCGGCTTTAATGGTTGCCACTTTCCTTGGATTAACCAGTCGAAGCCTTTGACGAACCGACTTAGCGTTTTCATACGTCTTGATCTCATGCTGAACTATAGAAGGATCAATGCCAGGCATTTCCTCATAAGACCAAGTAAATGCATCTCGAAATTCTTTGAAAAGGTTGGTGTAAATTTGCACTTCTTCAGGGGAACATTCAATTCGACGAAGATATTCTCAATCATGTTAGGGTCCCTAGAGATGTTTATAAACATCGTTTCTGAGATCACCGACATATTACCTTTGGCACAAAAGTGTGCTGGAGCCAAAGGATTCGATATCTTACAAACATCGCTAGTGAATAGCTTGGAGAACCTAGCTTCCACTTTCTACAATGGAGGAAGGAAATATGAACAATGGTGTAAGTCTTCCCAAGGTCGATATACACCCATCATCACTTCGAAGATTGCTTCTTCAGAAGGTAAAACTGTATCTAAGCAGTCCAAAGCGAAGGTGGAATCAAAGGCCCAAGCCGGGGCCACATAACCCTCAAACTCCTCTTCGGAAGAAGGAGCAGAGTGGTCGTCTGCGGAGTTAACAGTAGACTGATATCTAAGTTCATCCGCAGATATTG
Source organism: Pinus taeda (assembly GCA_000404065.3). Classification (NCBI taxonomy): domain Eukaryota; kingdom Viridiplantae; phylum Streptophyta; class Pinopsida; order Pinales; family Pinaceae; genus Pinus; species Pinus taeda. Next base: position 254,273 of record APFE030446603.1, read on the forward strand.
AGGATGCCATTCCATTTACTTGTCCTTTAGCTAATGTGGTCATAGGTGAAGGCAAGGTCCAAGGGTCCGAAAAATAATGAGTTCGGAAGAACCCCTCTCGTTGGATGATGAAACGACATTGATTCGAGCAATAGGAGAGGGAAACTCAAAGGTACCCATCAACGAGGAATACATCCCAACTCCAAGATTCTCCGTAGCAGGGCGAGGGTTATCCACTAAGGGGACAGTAGAGTGAGAAGTTGCTTGAGTATCAACTGGACAATAATCTAATTGATCAACCTTAACAATTTTCCCTTCATGAAGAAAGCAGATGACATGAAATAGAGTCGAAACAACGACATCCATCTCGTATACCCAATTCCTTCCTAAGAGGAGATTATAGTCTAGGTTAGCATATATGACCTCTACATCAACATTGATGACCTTTCCTCCAACACATATAGGAAAGGCCAGGATAATCCCATGCGAATTGTGAGAATGCCCATCAAACGCAGTCAGAAGGGTAAGTGAAGGAACAACCAAAGGAGTTCCAATGGCCTTCCAACAAGACATCGACATGACGCACGTGGAAGCTCCCTCATCAATAACGGTACGAAAAATATTAATCTTTCGGTATGTAGACTTTATCTGGAAAGCCATGTGATGAGGGAGTCGCTTTTTGGCATTTAACATGTCAAAAGTGAGCACTAAAGAATTGGTTGGATCAACTGCCCCAATTGCCGAGATTAAAGCACTTCGCTGAGCCGGACACGACTGGAGAACCTCTAAAGCGGACATGGCGCATGGACTCTGGGCCAGATCTTCCATAATGGGATAATTCTGGGAGGCCCTAGCATTAGGATTGATAGTTGCACGTTTAGCGGAACCTACCGGTATCTGTCGTATATTCTCAATAGGGGGTCGCTCAATATGAAGGTCGGTATTTCCGGGAGCAGTTTTGTCCTTTGAAGTTTCGGCTTCACTGTAATCACGTGACCGAGTAGCCACATGTACATTAGAACCCATCATGAAAATGTTCGATGATTTTTCCCCTTCCTGGCTGCCCCCTGAGGAGGTACCAGGATTCGAACTCGTGCCAGCAAGCAATTGCTGCCCTTGGGGAAAAGGGTTAGTTAACATAGCTTGAGAACTAGAAGCCCCTTGCTGCCCTAACAAGCACTGAGCATCCTGAATCTTCAAACAGAGATGACTTAAATGGTCTCTACTACACAACTTGCATGGAAACTTGACTTTCTTTTTAGACTCATTTCTACCCCTACCAGCATTATTGCCGGATTTATTTGTGTTAGCCTTCCCATCCTGATTATTTTTCTTACCTCGTCCTTTCTTTTTCCCATTGGAGTTTTGATTTCCTTTGGGGTTATCATAATCGACGACATTTCTCGAAAAGGGTTGGGAAGACGAAGTAGTAGACGATGTGACTTGGTTGTTTGAAGCAGTTTACAATGATAACTGCTGCAATTGACTCAACAAGTTCACCGCATTCGTGTTTACCGATCCAACGATAACATCTCCATGGGGACCTGGCTTCGACTTGGCTATATCAACCTTCGACCCAGGAGCATCAGGCAAGTATTTTTGTAGGATCCCAGACTGAGAGTAAATCAATTCTAATTGCTGGGCCCTAAAAATAGCTTGCTCCTCGGAGTAAACTCCAGACATCGAGACATCATTAGAGATCTCAGGTTGTAAAGATTTCAAAAACCATTCAAGACGGTACTCTGGAGGGATTTCAACTTTAATGAGCCTCTTTCTCCGTCTCCATTCCTGAATATGGTCAGAAATGTGAGTTGCCATGTCCTGACGAAAATTGCCTAGAAGTTTAGTTCCGACATCATAACGGACAGGCAACTGGAAATGATTTAAGAAAATTTAGCTAAGTCGGCAAAAGATGTAAAGCTACCCCCTGGCATCTCTATATACCATTTGGCCACATTACCAGTCAAGGTGCACTGAAAAAGTCTCAACCTAACTGAATCATCAATAAGGGAGTTCGACGAGCACCACAAATGGAATGTGGTCACATGGTCGCCCGAGTCGTCACCACTCTTCCCTTTGAATTTTGGAATGTCCAAAGGAAGTTTGGTTGGGACCGAAGGCCAGGCCGAATTATATTTGATTGGATCGTTTGTTAACTTTGTGAGGTCTGGCAAGTTCAAAGTTGCCAGAAACGGAAGCCTAGGAGGACCTTGAGGGTTCCACCCAGATTGGGTGGAACTCCCAAAGTTTTGAAAAGATGGGCCTGGATTTTGGAAGGCACCAGGCTGCTCAAAGTAACCTACAGAACCAGCTGAACCAAAAGGCATGCCTTGTGATCCAGCATAACTCAGATTTTGACCAACTCCGGCCGCAAAACCTCCATAACTGGCGAAGCTTCCTCCTAAAGGATTATAAGGAGCAGACAACACCTGATAAGGATCCCAAGCAGAGGCTAGGGGAGGAATACTTCGGAATGAACTAACCATGGATTATGGCCTATTCCCTTGTTGGCCGAGAAACGAATTCCCAGTTCCCATACTACTAACCGCAAGGTTAGTCCAACCTTGAAAAGGATTGCTACCTTGTCCTAAAGAAGAGAAAGGCATAGATCCAATTGTTGGGTTGGAATGTGGTATATGACCACTTCCAAAAGGAAAACCCTCGAATGAAGCTGATCCACCCATCATGGATGTAGCGGCACTAAACGAAGCTAACAGAATACCCTGTGAATGGGTGCCAAATGGGAAAAATCCAGAACTAAAAGCATTGGTTTAGGAGTTTCCACTCGTAGAAGGAATGGAGGTAGTCCCAACTAAATATGTGCTAGCAAAAGACCCGAATAAAGAAGCGGAGGGGATGGAAATAGTTCCTCCCCCTTGTACAAATATTGGAGTCTTCACAATCATAGCACTTGTAATAGAAGCCATGCTTCCAGTAGTGGTCATCGATGGTAAGTGCGTTATGTGACCTAGACTTGACGGTCTATGCATTGGAGACCCAACATATTGTAACACTTCCAGATGACTAGGAGGTAGGGTAGAATTCAGAGCCGCTAATGACTCTGAGAGTTCTTCTACCTCTATGTTATCTTGCATCCGAAAGAGAACTCGAGAAAGTCCAGGAGTACTTCTCTCTTGTCCTGTGGAAGTACCAGGTCTATCTTGAGCACTAATTCCCTCGAGGGGAGGATCAATCCTCGATGCGTCAGCTGCCACGGGATGAAACCCACCGGCAGTATTACCTCTGCGCCTTCTAGTTGAAGGCTCTGAACTTGGTGGTGAAAGACCACAAAGTCTTCGAGACCGTCTAGGCAATCGGTCAGCCACTTTGAATTTTTTGTTAAGATCTAACTAAAGACTCAAAAAATTGAAAGCTAGGCCAACTAGGAGCACAAAGCACACACTATAAAGTCCCTAAAGATATCAGCCAGTCAAATAACTTCCAAGTATTTCCACTCCGGGTGATTAGGACCAGACACCAAAATATGAGAAAGTGAAGTAAGGGGCCTTCCGACGATAGTTTGGGATAATGATGGCCCAGTCCTATCAGCGAAGGTAACAGAGGAAGTTACGCTAACCTCCTAACAACATCCTGCACTGGTGCAAGCCCCCAACCTTCGTAAGGGTGCCCTCCAGTAGTACCGTTAAGAGTGATACAATATCGACCTAAGGTGCCACGGGATTCCCCTCCGCAGCAACCAGTGTAGATCCCTAGGAGTAGCAACTAAGGTTACCAACTTGTATCAGAAGCCAGGTGGAACAGTCTTGAGGTAAGTTCAAACAAATAGGACAGGGGGTATCTCTGTTCCCTATCGTTACAGACCCTCATGCTTAACTCCCAGATCTGGAGCTTTCCTGGTCTTCCTAATGCTATTGGATTTTCACTCACTATTCAAACTCCTATGTTTGACAGTTTAAAATGGCCTTGGAGAGTTAACTCTCCACACACCTAATCCAAGGCCCTAAAATATCCTAAAACTTGTTGATGTATCTAACTCGACAAATATA